>JAWQFJ010026845.1:10000-16248 GCA_034096865.1 Theodoxus fluviatilis | reverse complement strand
CAGAGTCTATCTCATTCGTGGTTACATCATGCAATGAAAGCAGCATTGTGGTTAATTCTGTGTCAACAGTGTTGATTGCATGTCTGTCTAATTTATCGACAAATGCTTCTGAACAATTTTGCTTCCAAACTGGCTTCGTGTACTGACTAAGATTCAAATTTCCATTACTTGCATTACTTTCAGAGACATTAACCATTTCATCAACACTATTCCTATCAAGACTCTCGTCTCTGTGGAGCATTAACGCGACTGGACAATGAACGTCAGAGTATAATTCACAAAAATCTAGGACCATAAAATCTTGAATCAAGGGAAACAAATTATATGACAGTATGCAATAGTCAACAACACTCTTGTCACGGCATGTGCATTTACCAATACCCTTATCTGACCCACTTCTACCATTTGCAATAGCTAACCCTGCAGTTTTACAAAAATCTATCAATCTAAATCCATAATTGTTAGTATTAGTGTCCTGTGAAACTCGTTCACCAATCATATTATTCACATCATCAAGATTTTCCAATTCTTCATTATCAAAACATGGTAAATGGTGATCAACAATATGTGTTGTTTCACATAAGTTACTAGTGCGAGCATTAAAGTCACCAAGTAAGCAAATATAGTCCCTATCAATCCCAAAATTAATAAGAGCTTCTTCCAAGTCCGAGAAGGCATCCTTATTTTGATATGGTGAGCCTTCCGGTGGGATATATACTGCACAAAATAAAATATCACGGCCAATAATTTCCTTATTCAGTTTGAAGAATAGACCATTCTCACTCAATTCGGTCTCAATAAACCTGTAAAGCCTTTTTACACTGGAATTAACCTTTTCCGTAAACTTGCATTCTTCATATACAGTTATATTCTTTGATAAATATTCCTTAACTAATACTAATATCCCACCAGATTTCCTTCTATATTTCCCTCTATTTTTGTAAAAAGCAATGTAACCAGGAACATCAACAGTGTCTAAGTCATCAAGTTTACTTTCACTGATGCAAATGATGTCATATTTGGTTATTAGGTCTATAAAGTCTGGAAACTTCAGCTTAGACATAACACCACAAACATTTAATGCTAAACAAGAAAGTGTGACCGAACTACCCTCACACGAAATGGTACTAGACAATAAAGAATTATTGGAATTGGTGCTATCTAAACTTTCTGCATCATTAGAGAGGGCAATGTTTACATTTGTAACAGGGGTATCACCCCCTCCCTCATCACCACTAACACTGTCCATATCATGGGTCTTCTCACCACCTCCCTCATCATCACCACTAACATTGTCTATATCATTGTTCCTATCAACACCTCCCTCATCATCACCACTAGCACTGTCCATCTTCTTCTTATTACCACCTCCCTCGTCATCACCACTAACACTGTCCATCTTCTTCTTATCACCACCTCCCTCATCATCACCACCAACACTGTCCATGTCATTGTTCCTCACACCACCTCCCTCATCATCACCACCAACACTGTCCATGTCATTGTTCCTCTCACCACCTCCCTCATCATCACCACCAACACTGTCCATGTCATTGTTCCTCACACCACCTCCCTCATCATCACCACCAACACTGTCTATATCATTGCAGGACCGACCCCGGGTTCCTTTCACGCCAGTAAGCGTGAGGGCGTGTGTGGTCGAGCTGGGCGGGCAGGCATGGCGTGTAGAGGCAGTGTGCCTCTCTCCCTTGACTCCTGGAGTGGTCAGCAGACAAGCAAGGCTTGGCGTCAGTTTATCCCGTCTTTATTCATGGTAACAAGGCAATTCAGGGCAATACACTGGAATGACCTTCCCGTGACCTCTCGCTCTGCCATCCTGACTGCCGTTCTTGCGGCGTCTCTGGTCTCTCGTCTTATCTCTCTCCTTCTCGTCTCATCTCGTCTCTGGTCTCTGCCCATGTGTTGGCGCTGTTAAGGCAGGGGCTTTAAATAGCCATCACGAGGGCGTGAGCGAGCGCAAACGAAACTTCTAAGCAGTGCATGATATATTAAATGAATAAACTCTCAAATTTGGTGTGATCTCAAAACACGCAAATACTGGCTGGTCAGATTGAATGCTAGCTGGCGCTTAACCACGTGTGAGCTGCGTGAACCTCATACATCTCTACGGCAGCCACAGAGTGCGCGAAACACGCCTCCTCACGTATCTCTGCAGTTACCATCTAGGCACACATGTATGGAAGTAGAGGTGGAAGACAACACGTTGAATTACAGTTGTCTGGACAAGTTTCTACATCATATTCTCACCCTCTTACATTCCCCCCTGCCTTTTCGGTACCTCGTCCTCGAGGTATAAAAAAACACATGTACACATACGGATTAACATTTCTAAGGGTCGGCCAGAGCGTCCCTGTACATCTGAATACCATAAAACACAACTCGTTGAATCATACAACTTGAAGTGGTCTTACCCTACCGACAAGTTGAGTACGTTATCAACTTTGAGGACAAACAAACAAACAACCCGTGCGTATCTGTAGGCCCCTACACAAGCTAGAAGTGGTCTTAACCGTTCAACTAGTTGATGGATAGCAACGAGATTTAACTTTACATTACAAAACACAGCAAAACTAAGACAACAGAGCATGTAGGACAGAACAACTTGAAGCGGTTTTAACCTCTCAACAAGTGTGTTGTCGACATGGCTAGACACACAAACCGTGCAAGCTAAAAGCGGTCTTAACCCTTCAATTAGATGCACACAAAGAATGACACAAAGTGGCGTTGCTTAGCACTACAACACCCCGAATGCGCACATGGCATTACAAATTCCTCAGCAATGAACACCCATTGCAATTTTCTCAATCACTAGCGACACAGTGATACATATGGTATTTCTACTGAAGACAATACCCCGCAATGAACACACAGCATTGCGAATTCCACAAAAATAGCAAAGCATCATTTGCAAATCCCACCGTAATAACCAGATTTTGACAAACACATTTCAAAAATGCATCTACACTACGAGTGAAGACAAAATCATTACAAACCATTCTCTGGATTCTTCCAAAGAAAATATAGTGACAGCAGACTTCATGCCTGGTTACTTAACCATGTTACAGGTAATACACGCAGTCTATTACACATCTAAAACATCAAAACATGCAACAGTAGAGTTATATACTCACGGAAGCTTGATAAGTCCAGGAGATTGAGTCCACGAAAAAGGAAGTACACTTTTTACACGTTTCAGTTCTCATCCTGTCCTCAAAGTCACATCAGTGTCAATCAAGTCAAAAGGCATCATGTCCACATCGAGTGGGTGCTTGGCCAACATTGCTAGTAGTGGAGCGACGAGGCAGTGCCTCTACAGTCACAGCTCCATCATACATAAGTCTCGAATCTCTTCATCAGTCCTGCCACAAACTCTCCCCAGTCCCCTGACGCCCTGAGGGGAAGGAGTGGAGGAGGCTAGCCCGAAAACGCCTCCAGGGGGTCCTGGATTCCCCCTGAACAGCTCCTCCTCCATCCTAGCTGGTCCGTCGAGGTGTCGAAAGGTGAACTTTAGTGGCAGCGGGGCCCTTGAAGCGGTAGGCCTGCAATGCGAGCCCCACCGCCGCCACGAAGTTCACCTGGCCCTCGCCGCCGAAATGGGGCAGGACAGGCGGATGGGCCGACCCACACCCGCCAGGCCTGGGGCGATGTCGCCCCGCGGGAACCTGCATCCTCGGCCGCAGTCACAGGAGGAGAGCAGCAGGACCCACGGGATTGTCCGGACATGGTGGGGTGGCGAGGCAGGGCAGCTGTTGCAGCAGCTCACATGTCACAGGGAGGTGAGGGGTGAAGACGATGAGGAAGAGCGGGCAAGTGCCTTAGCAAACCATTAATTGTATTCTTTGCAAACCATTGTATTCTTTCTGAAAGTAGGCACTGCTTCCATCATCACTTCATCCCATACCTCCTGGACATTCTTGAAGGGTGAGCTTGGAGGGAGATGCTCCTGGCATCCTGCCGATGACGCCAGATAAAGTCGGGGGTGGTGGTCCTGCTTCTGCGCAAATCCCACTTCTGACACCAGTTGTAGAGAGGGGTTATGGTGGTGTGGGCCTAGGCGCAGGGTGGGGCTATAGAGAGACGTTTGGACTTCTCTCTACCCCTTCAGCAGGACCGACCCCGGGTTCCTTTCACGCCAGTAAGCATGAGGGCGTGTGTGGTCGAGCTGGGCGGGCAGGCATGGCGTGTAGAGGCAGTGTGCCTCTCTCCCTTGACTCCTCGAGTGGTCAGCAGACAAGCAAGGCTTGGCGTCAGTTTTCCCGTCTTTATTCATGGTAACAAGGCAATTCAGGGCAATGCAGGCATAAAAGCTGTACACCGGAATGACCTTCCCGTGACCTCTCGCTCTGCCATCCTGACTGCCGTTCTTCGGCGTCTCTGGTCTCGTCTATCTCTCTCCTTCTCGTCTCATCTCGTCTCTGGTCTCTGCCCATGTGTTGGCGCTGTTAAGGCAGGGGCTTTAAATAGCCATCACGAGGGCGTGAGCGAGCGCAAACGAAACTTCTAAGCAGTGCATGATATATTAAATGAATAAACTCTCAAATTTGGTGTGATCTCAAAACATGCAAATACTGGCTGGTCAGATTGAATGCTAGCTGGCGCTTAAACACGTGTGAGCTGCGTGAACCTCATACATCTTTACGGCAGCCACAGAGTGAGCGAAACACGCCTCCTCACGTATCTCTGCAGTTACCATCTAGGCACACATAATTATATGGAAATAGAGGTGGAAGACAACACGTTGAATTTCAGTTGTCTGGACAAGTTTCTACATCATATTCTCACCCTCTTACACAATGAATCTTGAGGTACAAGTAGCAGCGTGTCACATGTACAGGCGACATTGTACTCAGGGTACAGCAAAGAGATTATCGGAAGAGATAATCACGTATGAAAGTTTTGAAGGACTTCAACTGAGAGGGAGAAAGATGAATGGATGATGATTCTTCACTGAGTTGTCTTCTCCATCCAAACGTTGATGTTTACTCGTGGTAACTGGTTCTTAGTTGCTTTTCCTCGTGCATGATAACGCACAAAAAACTACAACACGAGAGTTATGTAACTCGAATCCATTCGTAAATACATATCACAGTTGATGCCTCTTCACGCTCTTTGAGATAGCCTCTAGAATTTATCTTCATGTCGCGCACAAGCTTTGCTGGTGTAAGACTTTTCTCTCAGTCTTGGAATTAGGGTTTCAACAGCAGAAGTGTCGTAAAAATGTATGAAGCGTAGGAGTGGATTCTGCCGAGATTACGACCATTCCAAGTCAGGATTTGCAGAGAACAGGGCGTAGCCGACACGCCCATTGACCAGAAAGCTTGGTGGTGCTGTGGAGGCACAGATCGATAGGATTCGTGATTGCTGTCTGCAGGTCCCCATCACGTTATCGATCTCTGGCTCCCCTTGCAAAGGACTGCCCCTGGCAATGATGCTGATGAGGTAGGGTTCATCCACTCTGTTTAGAATGTGTGTGCGTGCGTGTGTGTGTGTGTGTGTGTGTGTGTGTGTGTACGTGTGTGTGTGTGAGAGAGAGAGAGAGAGAGAGAGAGAGAGGGGGGGGGGAGTCAGACACGCACACACACGCACACACACACTCACACACATACACACATGTGCACACATATATTCACATACACACACGTGCGTGCACACACAATCACATATACACACACGCATAATCACATACACACACACTCAGACATACACAAACCCCACACACAGTGGCACTCGCACACACGTACACGCACACACACACACACACATACACACACACACACACACACACACACACACATATTCTAAACAGAGGCAACACACACACGCATACGCAGACACACGCGCGCGCGCACACACACGCACACACACACACACACACACACACAGTATATGTTTTGTATACGTGTATGTGTGTGCGTGCCTATGTGAATGTGTGTTGTGATAGTCTCCCATCTGTGAATCCAGTCAAGCGAATCAAGGGAATGAATAGAGGGGGAAGCGATTATTGTTGTCTAGGCCACCTCTGTGAATCCAGCCAGGGGGTCACTGCGGTTTGGTAATAAACATTCCTATGTGACGGTTTCCCAAACATTCCCGTGCAGCCGAGCATATGGCGTGTCGAACATTAAGGGAATAGGTAATTAAGAGGGAGTCGCCGACAATGCTGGACTGAAGTCTGAGACTGCAGCTGCCTCCTGATCTGGGAGTGGAATGAACAGGTCACCAAGACG
>JAWQFJ010026845.1:0-2500 GCA_034096865.1 Theodoxus fluviatilis | reverse complement strand
AACACTAACATTGTAAGTTGTTCACAAAGGGGTATGTCAGTCGAGCATTGTAACCCTGACCTCACCTCCCTACTTCTACTTCCGGTGTAGGTGTGCCAGGAGCGGAAGCCGTGGCTGCTCTACGTGGTGCATACTGGGGTGGAATATGCACAGCGCCGCCAGGTGGTGAGATCTACCTGGGGCAGCGTGACATCATACCGGGACCGTTCAATAGCAGTCGTGTTTTTGGTGGGCGTGTCCAGGAACAAGAGCCACAACGAGGCTCTGGCCACTGAGCATGCGCAGTACGGGGATCTGGTTCAGGGGGAATTCTGGGATTCCTACCACAACATGACCTACAAACACCTGCTTGCTTTGGACTGGGCAACGAGGTGCTCGGACAGCGTCCAGTACATAGCCAAGGTAAGACGTTCTCTTTGGCCAAAAATAAAAATAATTATGACTACGGTAACATCGCCAAAGAAAAAATAGGATCGGTAGGTCGACCTCAATGTTTTTAAGAGACCAAATTGAACGCAAGTTTCGCTGAAAACGCTTTAAAAAGTATATAGCAGATTCCTCGAGTGCTCCTTGGGCAAGGAAGATGGGATAGCACGTTATTTGTTGTCTACCTTCATTTAATTATTTTTTAATATCATGATCGAAAAAAGTTTAAGAACCAATGGAGAAATAAAAACTGCGTCGGTCAGATTACCGTAGCCACAACTGTTTCCCCCCTTACCATGAATGACCAAAGAAGGAAAACTGTAGGCTATGCAAGACAATCGACCACGAAAATTACCAGAGCTGGTTAGAGTTACAGCAAGAGCACGTCAGGTTTCTACATGTGTTTCCCTAGTTCTTCACCTTTTATGAATTGTGTGGGAGACATAGTGGGTTCAGTCTTACTCCCAATCCACAGGGGGCAAACATTTGTAAACTCTTGCAAACATTTGTCGGTCATTATGATGTAACTCTATGAGTACTTTATCAACATTTCAGCTTTGCTAGCGATTGTTTTCTGATTTCTTACTGGTTTAGGCTGCTTTTTGGCGTTACTATTATTATATGATGATGATGATGATGATGATGATGATGATGATGATGATGATGATGATGATGATGATGATGATGATGATGATGATGATGATGAGGGAGGAGGAGGAGGAGGAGGAGGAGGAGGAGGAGGAGGAGGAGGAGGAGGAGAAGGGGGGGAGGGGGAGGGGTAGGGGGAGGGGGGGGGAGGAGGAGGAGGAGGAGGAGGAGGAGGAGGAGGAGGAGGGAGGAGGAGGAGGATAGTTATAACAATAATAATAGTGATGGTGGTGGTGGTGGTGATGACGATGATGGACAATGATGGTGACAATAGGCAATCATAGTAGCGTCCTCCACGAACTTCGCATTGGCATAATCAGGGTGCGCGCGCGTCACAAGAAAGTGTATCTGTTACGTCGAATAGAACAGCAGACGAATTTCTTTGCTGTGAACGAATGGATCAGAGTAGAGGCAAAGACCCTCTACAATAAGATGGTTCATCCGGTCACTTCCGGCGAAATTAGGGTCACGCGCGCCACCAAGCGGTAACGGTGACGCTCGAGTCAAGGAAGACAACTTCCACATACCGCGTCAGCATAACAATTTACAGTGGATCGTGGAATCCTCTTATTGTGAACTTCCAGGGGCGGATCTGGGTTTTGAAAGGGGGGGGTGCAAAGTTCTTTTTTGTTTGTTTTGTATCTTATCAGCGAAGGCGCGAAGCGCCGAACCGACGGCGCGAAGCGCCGAGCATGCTAGGGGGGTCCGGGGGCATGCCCCCCCGGAATTTTTTTATAAAAAGGAAGCAAAATGGTGCAATCTGGTGCAATCTGAGCGTGTAAAGTGCTATTTTCAGGCGATACATTTTGCCACTGATGTGGTGGGGGGTGGAGATAGGACCAACTGTCTCTCTCTTGGGAAGCACATGCTCGAAAATGTACAGTGCTAAATAAGTTCGATGTTAATAATAAAGAATCACAATTCACAAAAACAACATGAGGAAAAAGTCTTTGCAACAAGATCATACCTCGAATTTAATAATCTTTATTCCGAATATGTAAGAAGACATCTGTAACCAGTTTGTTGTGGGAGTCAGGCCTGGTCAGTCTAGAGACATTGAATAAACACACACATGGAGGAATTTGCCTAGTCATAGGCCTAATCATGTGACAACATTTTCTGTGGCTGAAGGCGCATGACTGTGTTGTATTTTGTTGCAAATCTGTTGACAGCATCTGGAATGTCTATTTTCATTCCTGTATTAGCATCTCTCAGGCTCTCTCTCTCTCTCTTTCTCTTTTTTTCTTTTTTTTTGCTGTATGTGTGAGTGTGTGTGTGTGTGTGTGTGTGTGTGTGTGTGTGTGTGTGTGGTGTGTGTGTGTGTAGGGGGGGGGGTGCAATTACATTTAATTTTACTAGTGCATTCCTATATTTATCAGCATCTCTCTCTCTGCACCCACCCACCCCTTTTTATTTGGCTGGGGGG
>JAWQFJ010026844.1:0-23002 GCA_034096865.1 Theodoxus fluviatilis | reverse complement strand
GCATCTTTGGTGTGTCTACATGCTGCAATAATGTCTGATCGAATAAGGAGCGGCGGCGGCTTTTGCTGCGCAGTTTCTTGCTTAAATGCTCGCTACAAACGAAGTTGTGCAGGAAAATCCTTTTTTCGGTTTCCCAAAGACGCAGAACGGCAAGTTGAACGTGTACACTTTCTTATCTATGTTTAGAATTAGATAACTGAAAATATCCCGGCGAAAAAAAAATCGTATCGTTTTAGTGGTCAGTTTGTCGTTTCCCATAACCATAAGTCACTTAAGTGTGATGTACATACCACAAAGTTAAGGAGGATTCTCGAATGGATCGAACTGAAGGTAAGAATGTTAAATATTGTTAAATATATTTTGCAGTCTGGAACTTTACACGCCTGACTAGTGTACATTATGCTTTCAGATTGTGTAGTGTACGTGAATAGGATGATGTCATACAAGAATGGATTTGGAAATATCCTATACAATAAAAAGTGTTTCTGTGACGAGTTCCTAACAAATCCCATCTCCAGTGACAGTGTTTAAGGGCTTTGCACTAAATGACCTAACTCTGTGTTTTAACAGGTGCAGAAAATGGGTGCTGAATTCAAGAAGGGAGGATTTCCTCAAACTGCAACCTGAAGTGGTGTACAAACGTGACTACATATTGTGCAGTGACCACTTTGAAGACCACCAGTTCACCTGTCCCCCATTGCGGCATCGGCTAGTGTGGAATGCAGTGCCAACTATTTTCTCATTTACAAATCAGCCCCAACCAGTGACAACAAAGAGAAAACCACTTACAAAGAGACCTTATCTTGACTTGGAAGCACTTCCCAATGAGAAACCAATTCAGTCTCCTCAGCCAGGTAAAGTAATTTACAGTCATTGATCAAAAGCTAATGAGAATAATTGATAGTAATTTTTCTTTATCACTGATGTAGTATGTTATTGGGATTTCAGTTTTGTTCATCACTTTAACTCTCTTACAACGGGTACCTTGGGAGAAAAAATAACTTACTCTAAACCCCAACAAAAAGGGAGGCAACCGTGTAAATTCTAACGGTTACCTTAAAAAAATCAATAAAACAAAAGCTTGAATACCTTCCTTTTGATAACATATAATTTCTCTCATCTAAGAAATGCTCATCTTTCCTTTGAGGCTCAAATGATGGGCACCAAAAAATTGATATGCAGAGTAGCTACGAATCTCTGAAAAAATGCAGTCCCTCAATCATCAGTTCCCTTCCCAAAACCATTATTATGACATCTTATCTAGACTACAGCCACAATCTAAAGCCCACGCAAGTGAAGAGTTAACTCCCCTTTGACCACACACGCTGCCTTATGATAAAAAACACAGTTCCTCACAAGGGAAGATCATAGAGGACAAAATCAAAACAAAATAGAGACACATTTATGAAAACATTTTAATTGTGAAGAAGACTTTTATTTCTTAGGCAGTGGTGACTTTCCACACTCTGTCCTCACAACCTACTTTTAAACGGCATACATACAAGTTGGTCTGCTCCGCAATATGTTGGGAAAATGAATAATCTATAAATAATTCAAGAATATCAGAGGCTGATGCACCGACAAGCAGGTCGCGCAGCACGCCCACTTCCTCCTCAAACATCTCTAGTGTGATCTGAGTCAGATTGCGGGTCCATTTAATTGGAGAAGATCACTGTCGACTTTGCCAGTCAGAATCTCTGGATCTAGGTCACTCTCATTGTCCTGTTCCAGACCAATCAGAGGTAATTCAACGCTTTCTGCATTGCTATCTTCGCAAAAAACATGCAATGGGCCTGGCTGGGGCTTGCTCGACATCGCGATGTGTAAAAAAATTCAGAAAAATTCACTTGATCGCCAAAAATTAACAATCAAAATGGCAAACGATGGCCTATTTACTGTGGAGCTAATGCTCCAAATCTCACAAGATTACTGTTACCATGGAAAACATGGCAGCTTCCAGTATTAGTGTGGTGTCATGCGGGACATGCCGGGACATCCACGGGAGAGAATAGCCACTGGGACGTCTGGTGGTAAGAGGATTAAAAGCTTATCTTGACTGATTTTCAAAAAGTGTTATGCGTTTATTGTATCTTCATGAAGCATGGATTATTGGATGTCTAGCGATTTCTGTGTTCTGATGAAGCCTGTGGAGAAACTAATATAGATGTTGGGATAGCTGTGTGCAGTTTGACAGCTAGAGATAATCAAACCAGCAGCATTTCTCCAAAAGAGGGAACTCTTGAAGAGGTCCCTTGACCATTTTAGGGTTGGGAATTCACCAGGCGCAGAACTGTTACTGCGCATGGTCCAACACCCCTGCACTCTCTTAGACCAACAATGTTATCACTCCATCCTCAAGTGAGGGACAGATGACATGCCATGCCTTTCCCTCCCAGCAAGTATTCACTTTCCTTTCGTTCTCCTCCACATGCCCCTCCAGCCACCCATCTAAAAAATGCTCTCATTTGTTAATTTCATCATTCTGCTTTTCTCATGTGCTTGCATAGATTATGCTGACTTTTCATTGACACGTGTTTACTGCATCACATCTGATCTGTACTTGCAAAGATACCTCACATTAAAATGTTTGTTGTGGTGTATATTGTAAATATTCTCCTTTCCATTGCTGTGTAAAGTTCATGTTCCCATTGGAAATACCAACGCATCATCAATTGTGACTTGAAACCCTCCATCCAATTACCTTTTCATATCATATCTTCGTGCAAAGCATTTTACTAGAATCCACATAATTCGTTTTTCATATACCACATAGACACACCTTTGTCAAGAGTCCCCAGTGACTCTGGGATGGTAGGAGCCATGCTTTTTCCCATTGGATTTTTTACTGCAGGTCCTACCTTCCCACGTGTGTAAACTTGTGCCCTTGGAATAGGCCCTGGTATCCCCGGAATGGAGCTGAACTCGTTTGAGTGACTCATTACCACATTAAACTGAGTCACAGCTGTAGCTTTCAGTGCCCAGAACTGAGGCTCAGTTGCAGCCATTTTCACGCAGATCTGTTCTTCAGCCTCTCTTGTGCATGTCTATTGATACAATTAGTGGCGGCCTGCATAGAATTTATGTAAACTGCTGTAGAAAAATGTAAAGAAAAATACCCCTCTTACATCTAAACAAAGGAAAGATTCGGTTATTCAGAATCTGACTGAATTTTTGCCAGAGAAAATTAATCTGTAAAATTACTTAAACGCTGCAAGAGATTGAAAATATAAGGTGATGCCGTTGATGGACAGAGAGTGACAAAACAACAGCACTGTCTTTGTTTCATACAAGTCCCAAAGCATACAGAATCCTGAGTAAAATCTTCATTCTCCCCTTGGTGTCATTACTGTAGAAAACCATGCAGAGAGTGTCAGTTCACTCAGACTTCAATGCCAAGATTTTAAAAGGACTTGGAACTGAAAATGGTTGCAATACCCTCCCTAACTTTGGACTTTGTGCTATTGTGAGAGATGAAATGTCAAAGAGCAGGTTATCTATAACAGAGAGCATGATAAGACTGCAGACCTTGAAGATTTTGGAAATAGGGAGAATACTGAACATGTGGCAAATCATGCAGTGTTTTTGTCGCAAGATTGCCCATCCCACCGTGGAAGCAGCCAATAGGATGCTTCTTATCCACAGTAGACACCAGCTGAAAGCACTTGATGTTTTGCACAGTTCAGTTAACAGCAGAGTTCTCAGAACAAAAGACTAATTTCAGTACACAACAGACTTTGAATAAGAGGATACTAATGTGAGCCTTTGTGAATTGACATCCATGTGAGTGACAAGTCTGCTGAAATGCATACTTCTGGTTTGCACAAGTACAGTTATTTGTACACAACAGAGAGCAGTGTCCATCACCCCAGAGTATTTATAAATTATACGAACACAAAAAGAGGATAATGAAAAAAGAACATGCAAAGCAGTGTCCATCACTTCGGAGCACATCAATACAAAAATGGAACAATGACGAAGAAGAACTAATTTGTAATATATGAAGTTAATTAATATGCAGATGCTGAAGTGAGAAAAGCCATTGCCTTCTAACACACACATGTTTACTCAGTAACTTGTTGAATGCTACACTGCCATGCCTACTGCAATTTATTCTTCTGAAGGAAGACACTCTCTACTGTACAATTTTAATAATTAAGCAACTTTTGGTAGCTTTGATAATTAAAGCTCACGTACTAACTTATTGCATGGGTATTATGTGCATAAGGTCTGTTTTGTCACTTGATTTACTTACAATGAATAGTAATATCCAGATAATGAATTGTAAAGTCCAGATAATGTTGCTGTAACCAAAGACTACATTCTCGATGATATGTATACATGATTACTTAAATAATTTTTGCTTTGTCTGCTTTGAGTTTGCTTAGTAATAAAACTTTCAGAACTTTTATGTAGTACTCGTCTGAGGTGATGTTCACTGTGTTGCCAGTGCATTTTCCCTGGAGGAAATTGCACAATAATTTTTTTCTAATAGAAAAAAAAAATAATACAGATTACTTATATGCACATACCTTCCCTAATAGGCAAGCTCATGGCGTTTACATAATTACAATGAAAAGTCCGCACTCATACAAAGCATTCCAACACTCTGTACAGTTGAATTAAAAGAAGAGTTAAATACAATACAATTAATTAACATAGCAGGCAATAAACAAAACACGAAACATAAGAGAGGTGCCTTGTGAAGCACCTCACTGCTCATCAGAAAAAACTGACCGGAACAGGTGTGTCTTGAGGGAGGTTTTGAACTGGGACATGGAATCAGAGTGACAGACAGGGCAAGGTAGGCTATTCCACGTTACAGGGCCGATGTAAGAAAAAGCTCGCTGTCCTTGGGTTTTCTTTTTGCGACGGGGGACATTTAACGTTTTGGTGTCTGCAGCTGAACGGTTATTTCTAGCGGGGGTGTAGACAGTGAGAATTTCTTTGAGTGCGTGTGGTGCAGTTTGACTGAAAAAAGGCATGAGAACTTTAAAAAAAAATATTTATTGGAGAACAGTATCCTCACAAAAACAAATACCCAGAAAGCCTCCTGTTATGAAAAAAATCTTTATACCAGAGATATTGACATTTCAAATGTCATAACAGTACAGTTTTGGTGATCTAAATCCTTCACTCAACAAATAAACATGTGCTTGCTGTGATACGCTCCAAGGAGTGACATGAATGAGTACCCACAATGAAAGAGATGCAGCTCTTCCAGATCCTTCTATCCTACACAATGGCTATGAAAGAGTTCTGTCTTTCTGCATAGAGTCTTTGCAATCACAGAGCAGACATTGTCAACTATGGCATTTTGATATAGGAGTAGAATGTGTGTGAGAAGTGAAGTCTTTAAAATGGAACGTGCAGTAAGTCGCATAACCAATGTGGGTCAGAGAGGATATGCTAACGGTATGTTCACAATGACATGCACACACATGCACATACACACACAAACACACATACACATGCATGCATACACACAAGCATACTTGCATCCACGAATTGGATTCCCTGATGTCTCCCAAAGGACTGGTTGCTGCCTAGTTATACTGCCAGTGTGTTTGCAAGTGCCTGGGATGGGGAATAATGATGACACTGCTGCCATATGTGGCACAGAGAACATCGCCAGTGGTGAGTTTGTTGATGGCATGATACTGTATTTGCTGCACTGCCAACACTAGATTGAGGCATCACTTTGCTATTGAACTAAATGGCTTTTTATTTTACTAAAATGTCTCAACAAAGAAGGGATTTTGTTTTGTTGTTGTATTTTTATTTATTTATTTATTTTTATTTTATTTTATTTTTTTTATTTTTTTTTTTTTTGGGGGGGGGGGGGGGGGGGGGGGGGCAGGGGAGGTACGTACATATGTACAGGTATATTCTCAAAGCAGGAAGAGAATCCAATGGACAAGGTGCAGGTTGGGGCTACAGGATGCTGTCAGAAGTGGGATTTATCTGTCTTTCTGGCCATGAAGGCCGCGGACTTAACCTGTAATGTCCCATACCGCCTTTCTCTACCTCTTACTGCCATTCCTGTATAAAGTTAGCTGTCTGTCTATCCCTAGTTGCTCCCTTTAATGTTTCTCTCCTCTGACTCATTGCTCTTAATTTTGCAACAATGTGAGGCACATCAAGCAAAAACATCTCAACCTCCAAATTTAGAAGACTGAGTTTGAGTAGGAACCATGGAGAGCTAGCCACTCCTCCACTGGACAGCAAGGGGCAGTACTGGAAAGGCAGCTAGAATGGAGTATAGTGTTATGGAACAATGTGCAATATGCATGACTTTTCTAGCACATTTTCTCCCGTTTTACCTAAAAAAAGCAACTGTAAGTGAAATTGTCCGGAGTAGGAAAATGGAATCACATGTTGCATGAACCATAGTGTTGCCATGCAGAATTGGAATGGGAGACTGGTGATGCAAATTTCTACATGTATGATCACATCTTTGCTCGTGTGTGTATTTCCACAAGGCACTGTCCCACATAGTTTTCTGTGTATCTGGGTGTGTGTGTGTGTGTGTGTGTGTGTGTGTGTAAGTGTGAGTGTTTAAGTTTAGCAGTGTTGATGGGTGGAACCAAACTTATGTTTTCGTCATTCTGCTGACTAAAGTCAGTAGTATAGTGAAGCTGCATAAAGTTTTGAGCACCATGAAGCAATCAGACTGTTGATGTGTTGCAGAGAAACTGAACTCAAGGAGTGATCTAGAGACCATGGTCACTCAGACACATAGGCCAGAGCGAAAGACCATTGTCCTGACTCCCAAGGAAATTGATCTCTTGAAAGCGTCAAAGAAGGCAAGTTCTTTGGTGAGAAAGGTGTTTCAAGGTGCACATTAACAAAACTGGAGAAGAGTCCTAAGGGTGTAGAGGTCAGCAGTATGGGATGCTGGAAGGAGTGGGACAAAATACACCTTTCAGGATACTAACAGCATAGTCTTAATGTCTAATGTCCTTGGGAAGTGTGGCCTGATGCCTTCCACACAGTTGCAAAATTTAGAATAGTGAATGAGAGAAAAGACAGGCGTGAGGAAAGCCAAGATCCTGCAAGGAATAGGCCGGTGCCAACATGGTGAAAGCAAATGTAAAGGCAATGTAAGCGCTGCTTGGGGCTTGCTGGGCTGGTGCTACTAAAGCAGGCCCCCAAAACACAAGGACTGCAGCATTTCAGCTGATAAGGGAGGTATACGATTCTTGACACATGTTGACATCAGCCATTCCTCGCAGGATCTTGGCTTTCCTTACGTCTATACAATGTGGCCCTGGAGAGGAAGCCCACACATTTGCTGGATGGCAGTGAGTGGAGTGGGAAAGGGGGCTAGAGTTGAGTACTGTGGTATGGAACATCATTTGGTAATGAGTCTTGAGTTCACCCCATGCCTGGGGTGAAAGCAATATGCACACAACCCTCACTTCTGCCTGTTCAGGAAATACCTTGCAGTATATCCACCAGGAATACAATTCACTACGCCACCTCTCTGAGGAAACACCCATAAATGTTGAGCCTCAAGTCACACTTCCTGCATCCGACAGGCAAGACTAGAAAAACAAATTAAAAAATTTCCACAGATCAGGCAATGAGAAGCACTTAAAACTCTTTGGTTTTCTAACTATTGCTTTTCCTTTTCTTTTTTTCTTTGCCTATTTAATAAATCAGGATTAGGGGCTGGCAAAATACTAGACCTATAGGACACAGTCCCATAACATTATTTGTGCTAACTTCTATAAGAGATAGAGACAAAGAGTACTTCTGGTGCAATCATTGCAATATTAATTTTATTTTTTATTAAGTTCTCTACAGTGATTTGTACCTTATTTCACAGGCTGCACATGTTCCCAAGACATCTCTTGTTCAAGTGGTACACTTGGACCCAGTCACCAGGAAGACTACCTGTGTCCCTGTGGACCTGCCAGATCTGCCTCCAGAGCAAAGCTCAGGACAGGACTGCAGGCAGCCTGTGTTGCAGCGCTCAGGTCCACCCAGCAGGGAGAGTTCTTGTCAAACGTCTAGTCAGCAATGCCAGAGTGATTCTAGTGACGAGTTTGATCTGACTCCCATTGCAGTGAAAACAGAACCAATGGACGGAGACCATATCACTCAGATCTATGAAGAGATGGTAGTGCATCGGACACCAGAAGCATTTACAGTGCTTCCGGTTGAGGTGAACATGCCACCAGTAGGGGAAGATGGTAACACTCAAGGCTTTGATGAGAGGGAAGTGCTTGAAACACCACAAGAGTTTGCAGTCCTTCCAGAAGAGGTGAAGATGGAACCAGACTGGGGATATCCTGAAACTCTTGTTCAGGTGAAGACAGAACCACCTGACAGTTAGATCTATTCTTGAAGTTGGTTTCCTATGCAAATGCAGCACCCTTGTTTCTGTGAAACCCATGGTACTGTGTCATGACTTGTGTGAAACCCATGGTACTGTGTCATGACTCATAATGGTAGTTTATGAGTAGATATTAATGGGCATGTCCTGCCCGTTATTTAGTCAGTTGATAGGGGGCTGTATAGTGAAGAGTTTCTAATAAGTGAAGAGGACTTGGTGGTGGCGTTGCATGTCAGTCTATAACTACGCATGTCGAACCCCTTCAGCAGAGCGTGGCTTTTAAGCTGTACCTTCTTAACCTTGTTGCTGAGAAGGTGGTCACTCGGCATGTTAAGAACGAAGGTTCAGCTCCAGATGCTTCGCAGGCTGTCAAAGCTGGTGTTGGTAGTATTGGCTCATACACCAGTAGACAGTATTTAAAAAAAAGAATTCCTTCCTCAGTCACTACTCTTATTGAACAAAAACGTCACAAACAGGATAAAACTTAAAAGAATTTAGTCAATACAGATACACTCTTGTCAACAACAAACTTGCTCTCAACAACAAACTTGCTCTCATTCAGCAAATTGACACAAATAATGATACAAATACAATTATTACAAAATCACACCCCCCCCCCCCCCCCCACCCCCACCTCTAATAAACTCCCAAATCGCAACAAATAAATCTAAAAAATAATATCAATTCACAAGTGCGACCAAATGCAGCAAATAAAAATAATCGTCCAATAGCCTGTAGACACAAATCAAGATGACAGAATGATAAAGTTTAAAGGTTTAACATACAGAGCCGAAGCCCTACTTGGGACAGACCAGAAAAATATAAGACCACAGACAGGGTCTGAACTCGCGACCTTTCGGTTAGCGCCCGAAATGCTTTACCAGCTGAGCTACCATGGTTCCGATAGTAAATCTGAAATACGACAAGAAAACATTATATAAGTTCGCTTACATTATATATATGTTACAGGGAATAAGAACATTTAGAGAATAAGCTTATTCCCTGAAATTTTAAGGGAACAGGCTTATTCCCTGTTTCAACTGGAGAGTAAGCTTATTCCCTTAAAAAAATCTGGGATTTAGCTTATTCCCTGAAATGGGAGGTCATTTTTTTGGCTTATTCCCTGATTAGTTTAAAGCACACAAACAGAAACACTAATACAAGATTTGTTGCTTTAAACATTGGTTTATTCATAAGTACACAAGGATCAAAATATAAGATGAAAATACACTTGATAGTTACATAGATGGGCACATGTGCATACTAGTGTCTGTAACGTTTGAAGTGAGCTGTCTGTAGCTTTGCTGAAGTGAATGATGTTTCTTGCACTCATTATTGGAGTAAAGTTTGTGATCGAGTGTTGAAGTGACTTGAGTCAATTTGTCCGTCTGGTTATCTGTCTGCGTGTTAAACCCTTGCGGTTTCCCGCTCACAAGGCTGCATCTTCACTCGAGCTAACGTACCCCACACACGCGCAGGCACAGTAAACGTCGCACATTTACAGATTGTATTTATTTGAACATCAAAATTACCTACAGTGACTTGATTTCATACAAGATTTGTTGTTGTTGTTGTTGTTGTTGCTTTATCCGCGACTTGAAGCAAACAATTGAAGTCCAAAGCTTTGTTTTTTTATTTCTTCAATCTACCACAGCACGTTCAAAATGTTATCTTCAATTTTTGTTGGAGCACGTCAAGAGGGCATGGCATCTTGAGTTGCAAGCCATGCGAGCCTTGAAACAAGAGCATCGGTTTGTCTTGCATCGTTTTGATCCCGAGCAGTTACCTTTTTGATTTTATGTACCCCTGTCCCCCACAGTTCAACTCTTGTCTCACAGCTGCTCTCAGTGAAATAGAGCATTCCTCGTTCATATTCTGTAGATTGTGCATGGAATATGTGCAAACATCAAATTGATTTCATGAATATTTGCCTTGGAGCACCCCACTTTTAACCACAATTGTGTACAGGCCTTTGTCGTCTTTGTCTTTGATTATGCCAATCAAGTTTCTTGGGTCAGATCTCCCACGGTCAACTGCTGGTATTGGGACTGTTACCGAGTCTCCAACTTCAGCTTCAGGAAATATTCGCTTGCTTCTTTTCACCATCCCTTATCGAGAGACTAGTATGTTGTTTTTATGCTTATCAATTCCTGACATTGAAGGTCCTGGGGTTGAACGTCCCGATGCTGGCGTTGAAGGTCCTGGGGTTGAACGTCCCGATGCTGGCGTTGAAGGTCCTGGGGTTGAACATCCCGATGCTGGCGTTGAAGGTCCTGGGGTTGAACGTCCCGATGCTGGCGTTGAAGGTCCTGGGGTTGAACGTCCTGATGCTGGCGTTGAAGGTCCTGGGGTTGATCGTCCTGATGCTGGCGTTGATGATCCTGGGGTTGAAAATCCTGATACTGGCGTTGAAGGTCCTGGGGTTGAACGTCCCAATGCTGGCGTTGAAGGTCCTGGGGTTGAACGTCCTGATGCTGGCATTGAAGGTCCTGGGGTTGATCGTCCCGATGCTGGCGTTGAAGATTCTGGCTCGAAGTCCATGACCTGAAATCATAACAATTATTCACTTGGAAATGATGACATGCCAAAAGACTGATTTTGGATATGTTGTTTTATGGCGAATAAATTATTATGAATATAATTATAAGGTGACTTGAACATTTTTCTGAAATAAAGTGACCCCCCAACTCACAAATCTCTCTCTCTCTCTGTGTCTCTCTCTCATGCAACTCTTCCTGTCTCATGCATCTCTCTCTCTCTCTCTCTCTCTCTCTCTCTCCCCCCCCCCCCTCTCTCTCTCTCTCTCTCTCTCTCTCTCTCTCTCTAAAATATGTATATTGTACATCTAAATACTTAGTGTTTTTTCAGGCATACTGCATTGTTTCCTGAGTCGGTTACTGAATGTGGGCGTTGCCCCCAGACTCCTGCTCCATTTCAGGGCAAACCTCTCTTATATCTGAGGAAAATAATGAAACCATGAGAGAGAGAGAGAGAGAGAGAGAGAGAGAGAGAGAGAGAGAGAGAGAGAGAGAGAGTAAATAAGCAGCTTACCTCATGCTGTAGTAAGGACGTTGGAAGTCCCGGCACGATCGTTGAGGGTGCAGCCTCTGGAGATCCCAGCACGATCGTTGAGGGTGCAGCCTCTGGAGGTCCCAGCATGAGCGTTGAGGGTGCAGCCTCTGGAGATCCCAGCATGAGCGTTGAGGGTGCAGCCTCTGGGGATCCCAGCATGAGCGTTGAGGGTGCAGCCTCTGGAGATCCCAGCATGAGCGTTGAGGGTCCAGCCTCTGGAGATCCCAGAGCAGCCTGCAGGTCATCCTCACTTTGCAGTCGTTGAAGAACTTCATTTGGGATGCTGCTTGTAGTAAGCCCGATTTTGTCATCAGCACCGAACAATGCAGCAAATGGTGTTTGCTTTATACCTGAGTGATAGCTATTGTTCTTTTGAAATTGTACAAACTTTAAAACCACTGTCCAGTTTGTTGTGTTGTTGTCGGCCATCCAAGATTTGTCATCATGTCCTTAATGTCGGAATTTGCTCTTTCAACAGACCCCTGTGACTGGGGATGTCGGGGCTTCCCATGGACGAGAACCAAATCAGGCCACAATTGTTTTAGCTCGGTGATGACTTTGGCACAAAACTCAGCACCGTTGTCACTTTGAAGAATTTGCTGGGCTCCGAAGAGAAGGAAAATGTCTAAAAGTTGGTATGCCACCTCTGCTGGTCGTTTTGTTGTAAGGGCTCTAAGCACGCAAAACTTGGTAAGATGTTCCTGGTAGACCATAACCCATGAGTATCCTCCCTGTTTAAGTGACTGATAGTCAATTAAATCCACTTGAGATCTTGATCCAAAGGACTTTGACAGGAGAGGCTTTACAACAATTCCATTAATCGTAGGTCTTCTTTTATTTTTTTCTGACACTGAACGCACAAAGACTTGAACAAAGTGACACTGGCCTCTGTTATGTTTGCATACTTTTTCCCAGCCTCTTTCAACATTTTATCACGGCCACCATGGCCAGTGACAACATGGATGCGCTTTAAAACATCATACATTTCCTCAACAAATATGAAGTTTTTTGGTTGCTCAGTTTCGTCCTTTCGTTTTAGAACGAGTTTGGATACTTGCTCACAGGTAAGAATTTCATACCTTCTTAGAAGGTGCCTTTGATGTTGGGTTTTAGTAGATGATGTTGCTGCTGCTTCCTTCACTTCATCTAAAATTATGTGGTACTCATCTCTGGTCATAAGTAATCTATTTGCTTTCTCCTTATTTTTTTGCACTTCCTCAAGAAATACTTGTTCTTTCGCGTCCATGTTGCTTGATATGAATCACAGACTAGACTGACTTTTTCAATTGAACTGAATCTGCCCGAGGAAAAATCAAAACACAAACACCGACAACAGTTCACGAAATCATTCTGTATTTATCAAGAAAGTGAGTAAAAGTCAAGAAATAACTCATTTCCAAGCAAAAGAAGTTTTAATGAGTGATCAAAGCTCACTGACATCGAATTTATTTACATGTCTTTCTGTTTGTGTGTTTCAAACTAATCAGGGAATAAGCAAAAAAAAAAAGACTTCCCATTTCAGGGAATAAGCTAAATCCCTCATTTTTTAGGGAATAAGCTTACTCCCCAGTTGAAACAGGGAATAAGCCTATTCCCTTAAAATTTCAAGGATTAAGCTTATTCCCTACATGTTCTTATTCCCTGTACCAAAGATAGGTCGTGACAAAATCTTCCGACTAATAGTATTATTTCTTTATTTTAAAACTTTTGGCCCTGAAAAGGGCCGTTTGTTTCTTGGTCCCGAGCGCTGGCCGTCAGGCGTGAACCCCTGGGGTCGTGCCCGGCGGGACTGGATGCTCCAGCAGGTCTGTGGCCAGCGGCTGCGGGTAGCGGCTCCCACTGGTCGCTGTGGCGTAGGCAGTGGCGGCTGTGGCGTGCGAAGTCAGTCAACGGTCGCGTTTTATAAAACCAGACTAAAAATAGACTACAGGGAGGTGACTCCCATATTATTTCCGGCAATGGAGACGGCTTTACACGGGGAAAAACTTTTTTGAACGCTACATCATGTGTTAAACTACACAAATGCACCAAAACCTCGTAAAGCAACTAATGCGTCGTTTGTCGGAATATATTCCATGCGAAGAACAGGTGGAGGAGCGGTAAATTGCATAAAGCACGTCCCTCGCAGATAATTCTGCGATGACTTCCGGTTACTGTTTTGGCCAGGTTACTGTTTTGGCCGCTACAGGGCCGATCATGCACTCAAGCAAGACGCGAGGGGAGAGCACTTCAAGCTGGGCTGCCAGGAACTGGTGATCTTTATATTTTAGACAAGATGGAATGGAAGGAAAGATCACGTAAATACTGCATATATATAATTACTTTTGTATCGCTTTGGCACAAAGTGAAGAAAATTCATCAAAAGAATTGATGCTTACTAATCAATTAACTATGTTAACGTGCACAAAACTCACGAACTCCTAAACTTTACTCGAAAAGCGAAAAGCTGGATCCCTCTACTGATACATAGTGTTGTGTTTTGCGTTATAGAAAGATAAGCAGGCTAGTACTGCAGCATTCTAGTAAACTAGAGATTTCGCCTACCGGCAAAAGTATACTCAATACTCGGGTTTACAGAATGGTACTGCAGTTCATAAAGTCAGTCCAATGGCCAAAACCGACATTGGTGCGTCCAACGTTTATTAGTCTCATCAGTAGGCAAGAGCGCATAAAGGAGGATAACTCTAAATAACACAACTTTTCCCCTTCATAAAAATAAAGCTGCAAATTAATAAAAATGTCACTAGTATTGTTCTGGGAGTAATTAAAACAACGTCACTTGTGTTCTGGAAATAAATGAGAACAATGTCACTTGTGTTCTGGAAGTAAATGAAAACACTGTATTGTCCTGAAATGAAAGAGAAATGTAACAAAATTATTCTTGGCGGCAGTCTGACCTCGCGGCCAGACCGTGTTCGGAGTGCGGCGTTATCCCTCAGTGGTGTCTCTCGCGCCGGTGTTGCCGGTTGGCTTAGGCTGGTTGCTGAAGATGCCCTGGCTGGGCTTCCCTGCGTAGGCGATGCTGATGCAGTCGGAGGTGGACTGGGTGTCTTCTGAACCTCAGGACGCTGGGTCTCGGGGAGTGCCACAGGAACATCAGCTTCCGTTGCCGTTTTGGATGATTGCAACACTTTCTTCAGGTGCACTCTGTTGCGGCGATAGAGGGCATCACCGGAATCGACTTCGTATGACCTCTCGCCCAGACGCTTTGTGATAGTACCACTTGCCCACTCTTTGTTGCCGAGAATGAAAAGTTTCAGCCTCACATTGTCGCCTTCTTCAAGTGGGGGAAGATCCTTGGCGTGGTTGTTATAGTACCTTGCATGCAGTCGTTGTTGGTTTGCAAGCTTCCCTTGGTGCTTGTTGATCTTGACTGCTCTGGGTTTGAGAAGGTTTTCAGTCATCGGCTCCAGCGTCCTCGTCCTTCGATTCAGAAACAGCTGTGCTGGGCTGGCGTCAGTGTGATTGGGTGTGTTTCTGTGATTCTGTGAGTCACTGTCTCTTGTTTCTGATCACTTTTTGGAGGTGGGTGGGACTGAAATTCCATTTCAAAAGTCTGTTAGGGATCTGGGTGTTTTGATTGACTCAACACTTTCAATGCATGAACAAATCAGTCAGATTTGCCGCTCCTGCAACTTCCAACTGAGAAAGATCTCCTCTGTCCGTAGCTTTCTCACACAAGAGGCTGTCATTCAGCTTGTCACTTCCTTCATTCTAAGCCGTCTCGACTACTGCAACTCCCTGCTTGCAGGACTACCATCCAAACAAATCTCTCGCCTTCAGCGGGTTCAAAACAACGCTGCCCGTCTCATTTTCAGAAAATCCAAGAGAACACATGTTACCCCTCTTTTCATGAAACTCCACTGGCTTCCTGTTGAGTACAGGATCCAGTACAAACTCGCCACTCTCGCCTTCCGTTGCTTTGATGGAACTCTGCCGCCCTATCTCTCATCTCTTCTTCAGATCTACCACCCTCTCGCTCTCTCCGCTCAGGCTCCGAAAAACTTCTCTGCAAACCTAAAACCGCCACCAAATCCTTTGGCCAGAGATCCTTTCACTTTCAAGCACCTTCTGTCTGGAATGCTCTGCCGTCATCTCTCCGTGGCATCACTTCTCTTCCTTCCTTCAAATCTAACCTCAAGACCCATTATTTCCGTAAAGCTTTTTCAGTGTAGTGCCCCTAGGGCCTGACTGCTTCCTGAGAACAGTTAGTGCATTGTACATATCTGTATAAACTGTTTGTTTTGTTTTGTTTTTTCGTCTGTATGAATGTTGACTGAATGTCTGGTTTGTGTTGCTGTGTTGTTTTATATCACCTGCTTTTCATCTTTGTTTCTCTTACCTTGATGTATATTACTTTCATATACATTCCTATTGTGTGTTTTTTTTACTTCTATTTTCTTTTTCTTTTCTTTTCTTTTTTTTAGGCGCTTTGAGTCTCACTGTGTGGGAGTATTGCGCGGTATAAAAGTGATTTATTATTATTAAGGAACTGATCCTTGTTTTTTTCTCAGGAGGGTCTTTGCAGTTTTTACTGCCGATTCAGCTTTTCCATATCTGGCAAAGTGGTGTCGCAGTTTGTGAATGACTGTCGATGCTGTCGTTTCTTGAGTCGATCCAGCTCGAAGAAGTTGCTGAAGTAGTCCACGGTCACCAGATAATCCTTGCCGTCGAGTTGATATAGGTTTATACCTATCTCTTCCCACTGTCTGCTGGGTATTTCATGGCTCATCAGGGTTTCTCTCTGCTGGGCGGGCTGAAAAGTTTGGCAAAGCTCGCAAGTAGAGATGTACTCTCTTATCTCACCTGTCATTCCAGGCCAGAAGAGTGATTCACGAGCGTGCTTCAGACGTCCTTCGATGCCGGTGTGTGTGGAGTGTAAAGCCATTTTCATCTCTGGACGCAGGGAAAGGGGGACCACTATTCATTCACCCTTGAACAGTAGGTCATTATGTACTAACATTTCTTCTCTGAATCTGTAGTATGGGGGTCAGTTTAGCGGGCAGCTGATGCTTCTCATCGGGCCAGCCTTGCACGATGACTGCTTTGAGTTTCTGCAGCGTTTCGTCTTTCTCCGTTGCCTCTTTCCGTTGTGAGAGTCTCTCAACTCTGACCGACAGGAAGCTGACCATGTTCACATACTCAAACTCCCCTTGAGTATTCTATGATGAACTCAGGTAAGCCCTTGAGAGAGTGTCCGCCAGGTACACCTCTTTTCCTTTCTTGTAGGTCACTGTGATGTCATATCCTTGGATTCTGAGCATCATTTCTTGGAGGCGGCGAGGGGCTGCTGACAGAGATTTGCTCAGGATTGCTTCAAGGGCTTTGTGGTCACTCTCTATGTTGGTGTGTCGACCAAATGTGTACTGGTGGAACTTATCCAGTGCGAACACGATCGCGAACAGTTTTTTGACTCACATGCGAAGCAAAAGTGAGTCTATGTACTGAGCCGTGTCGTCCGTCCGTCCGTCCGGGCGTCCGTCCGTCCGGGCGTCCGTAAAAAACTTAAACGTTGGATTTTTCTCGGAGACTATTAAGTCTATCAACACCAAATGTGGCATGATGGTGTATGATGACAAGGCCTCAAAAAACATACATAGTGACTTGACCTTGCTTCAAGGTCAAGGTCACAGGAGCCATAAATGTGGTCTCAAAAACAGTCATTTTTCACATTTTCCCAATTTTCTCCCACGTTATTGAGAATGGCGACCTTAGCTACAAGTGGTATATAGGTCAAAGCAAGCCCTATCTTTTGATACCAGTTTGGTTGACCTTGCTTCAAGGTCAAGGTCACAGGAGCTCTTCAAAGTTGGATTGTATACATATTTTGAAGTGACCTTGATCCTGTACTATGGAAGATAACTGTTTCAAACTTAATAATTATGTGGGGCACATGTTATACTTTCATCATGAGACACATTTGTTCACATATCATCAAGGTCAAGGTCACTTTGACCCTTATGAAATGTGACCAAAATGGGGTAGTGAACCACTAAAAGTGACCATATCTCATGGTAGAAAGTGCCAATAAGCACCATTGTGCTTCCTATGTCTTGAATTAACAGCTTTGTGTTGCATGACCTTGGATGACCTTGACCTTGGGTCAAGGTCACATGTATTTTGGTAGGAAAAATGTGTAAAGCATTTCTTTGTGTATGATGTCATTGGTAGGTTTAGTTGTTTGACCTTGACCTTGAAGGTCACCTGAAGGTCAAGGTCATATAAAGGTCAAGGTCAAGCATGTGAGTCGTATGGGCTTTGCCCTTCTTGTTTTTCAATTTGAGCGTACCGTGTCTCTGTGTCTGTCAGGGAGCGGCTGGCATAAGCGATGGGTTTGCCCTTTTGCATCAGTACGACACCAAGACTGCTCTGGCTTGAGTCACACTGTATCGTCAGTTCCTCAGCTGGATTGTAGAACGCCAGCACAGGTGCTTCAGTCACCATCTTCTTCACAGTGGCGAAGGCAGCGTCGTGCTTTGGTGCCCACGCCCATTTGACATCAGTACATGTCAGCTGACGGATGGGCTCGAATTTCTCTGAGAGTTTCGGCAGAAATTTGGAGAGGTAGTTGACGAATCCACAAAGACGTCGCACCTCTTCAACATTTTCAGGTTTTCTCATCTCAAGGACGGCTCTCACCTTTTCAGGGTCAATCTTCAAGCCCTCACTTGTCACTCTGTGCCCAAGGAACGTGATCTCATTCTTCTTAATCTCAGCCTTTTCCTTGTTGAGTTTTATGCCTGCATAACAGCATCTTTCCAGCAGGGCAGTGAGGTTCTTGTCATGGTCAACAGTAGCAGTATCTGTAGTGGAGCCGGAGCCGTAGACAAATATATCGTTGGACACGCCAATGGCGCCATCAAGGCCATCGAGAGCGACGTTGAGACGTTTCTGAAACAGCTCATTGCTCACAGAGGTGCCAAGCGGGAGTCTCTTCCACCTGTACCTGCCATGTGGGGTCTGGAATGTCGTCAGCAGGCTCGAATCTTCGTCGAGATGCACATGCCAGTAGGCATTTGTCAGATCCAGCTTCGAGAATACCTTGGCGTTTGTCAGCTTTGGCAGAATGTCCTCCATCACAGGAAGAGGATATCGCTCCCGCTTCAGAGCTTTATTCAAAGGTCGAGGGTCAATGCAAATTCTGATGTCGCCAGACTTTTTGGTTGTAACCACCATCCTGCTAATCCAATCTGACGGTTGGTCGACGGGTTCGATCACATCTCTGTCAACCAGGCGATTCAGCTCTGCCTTCACCCTATCTTCCATGGCCAGAGGTATGCGCCCGCTCGACGATGTGACCGGTATGATGGTACGGTCGACTTGGAGGTGGACAACACCAGGAAGACTGCCTTGACGGTCGTCGAAGACTTCAGCGAAAGCCTCGAAGATGCCAGATGTAGGTGAGGCCGCAGGGACAGGCGTTGCTGCAGGAGAAGCAGACTGAGCAGGGGTAGTAGTGGAGACAGGCGCTTCTGCATGACTAGCAGACTCAGTACGAGTAGTCACCTTGTTGACGCTCTCAAACTGATCATAGTTTATCTTGAAAACAGGAGGCCGGTGTTGGACTCGTAGGCGAGTAGAAAAGAAGTAATGGAGACCTTTGTCCAACTACTATATGGAATATATTTTAAAAAATTGTAGTTGGACAAAGGTCTCCATTACTTCTTTTCTACTGATCATAGTTGACAGTGATGAGACCCATCTTCTCGAACATGTGTTTTCCTAGCAGAGGAGTGAGACTTTTATCAATGACGGTGAATCGGACGTCAAATTTCTGCTTGTTCTTTGGGTTCACCAACCGCAGGGTGGCTTTTCCTTACGCTTTGATGGTGCGCCCATCATACATGTGCAGCTTTGTGTCAGTTGGGGTGAGAGGAGTGTCCTTTATGTATCTTACTGTAGAATATGGTCTTTGCCTGTATGAACGATGAGTACCTGTGAGGGCATGAATGGTTTCAGTAAGCATGAGTTTGGAGTGAGATATTCCTGGAAAAAATTTTTGAGACTGAGCAATGTTTATGGAACGAAAGGAGATTGGTTGGTGAATGCAGTGAACTTGTACTCAGAAAGTGTTGTTTGGAAGTATGACTTAGGAATAAATGAGTTGCTGTTTGGATCCACTGCTGTCAAGTTCTGAAGTTGTTCATTCCTTTGATGTGAAGGGCCTAGAGCCCCGAGTCGGTTACACGATATAAAAAAATTCGGCAGGGTATGTCCAGAAATAACCTATACACCTACTCCTCAAGATATACAAATGAACACTCGAAAAGCAAATACCTCCGTGTACGTACACTTTTCCATTCTCGGACCCTGAGAAGCACATTGCAGGCACTGTTATCTCCGAACACCAGCCCAACTCGCCCTGTCTCCGTCATTTTGGCTCATCCGGGTGGGTCACTGCAGCAAGAAAGCATCGCGGGAGCTCCGGACCTCCCGCCTTCACGGCGAGCACAAACGCACCCCTCGGTAGAAGGCAATCCTCGACAGAACTGTTGCATGCGGAACGAACAATCGAACGCTTCCTCGAGTTAAAATTATCTCAACGACGAGATTTCGTGAGAATGCAAGAGCATCTCTTTTGTTTTCTAGCCATGTTGCGGCCTCTCAAAAGTAAGACCAAGAGAAGATCGAATCAATAAGACTGAATACCCTGCGTCCCGTTGCACTCTGCTTTATCTTTCCCTGCGTTCCATTGCACTCTGCTTCATCTCTCCTACGATGTACCATCCCCTTGCGCGTTTGGGGTAAGAATTGACCCACCACGTCTCCCTACGCCATTCGTAAGAGCGAGTAACTAGGGGCATCGCACTTACTTGGAACTCTTCTAGTGATTTCCTTGCTTGGCTATATATAGCCTACAAAGGCTGATAGGCCGTAAAACTCCATCCATCCATCCATCTACTATGTAGCAGGCTCAGGAGTTCCGATTAGTTGGTTTCTTTAATTACTTAAAAGGCACATTACCATTAAAAGTATAGGGTTCTGGAGGCCCTCTTTGGATACATGAATCCCAAACATGATTTCACATTCAGTTATATTCCTCTTGATCGAATAGACAACTTCATAAAAGCATTAGGGTCGAAAATCCATTAATAACAAAACCATCACCAGTCATAGATGAAGGTCAAGGGAATCCCAAAATGTGTGTCGTCTGCTACTTCGTTACACGCATGGATATAAATGCCCACGTTTACTACAGATATCAAACCAAAACATGCATACAACCCACTCTGCCACGATGATGAGAGCACGAAGACATTCATTTCTTTGAAATTTGAAAGCAATCGGCACGTTTGCTACTTCCATGGTGTGTAAACTCCATTGTTCGAAGCAGGTCCGTGGAGTGACTTCCAACAAAGACACTATCTAACGGGACCGCCAGCTTCACCAAATTGTGAGAGAGGTAGTGATTCGCGGGAACATCACTTCCGGTGAGCCAGTAATTTACAAGAGATGTGTAGCGGCCAAAAGTTACTGTCGACCAAAAGTTACTCAGGAAGTCATTGCAAAGTTATCTGCTCGGGACGTGCTGAAAATTCAACTCTAAAAAGAGACGGCATCCGCCACTCCGCCTGAAT
The DNA here is from genome assembly GCA_034096865.1 of Theodoxus fluviatilis. NCBI lineage: Eukaryota > Metazoa > Mollusca > Gastropoda > Cycloneritida > Neritidae > Theodoxus > Theodoxus fluviatilis. The sequence continues at coordinate 2,014 of JAWQFJ010026844.1, read as the reverse complement.
GACTTCGCACGCCTGGGGAGTTATGCTAAGATCCGGCCGCGTTAATATATCTGCATTTTGTGACAAACGTCTTTCTCGGCGGTACTGCACTCCATGTACCTTAACGGCCCGCGTGATTCGGGTGTAATCTTAAAAGCAAAACGACGTTTATTGGCGCTGCTGAAATGGTCGAAGTCGGAAACATTCGGAACGTCGTTTAGCTTAAGATTACACCCGAATCACACGGGCCGTTAAGGTGCATGGAGTACAGTACCGCCGAGCAAGACGTTTGTCACAAAACGCAGATATATTAACGCGGCCGGATCTTAGCATAACTCCCCAGGCGTGCCAAGTCAGTCAACGGTCGCGTTTTATAAAACCACACTAAAAATAGACTACAGGGAGGTGACTCCCATATTATTTCCGGCAGGGGAGACGCCTTTTCACGGGGAAAAACTGTTTTGAACGCTACATTATGTGTTAAACTACACAAATGCACCAAAAACACAAAAACTCGTAAAGCAACTAATGCGTCGTTTGTCGGGATATATTCCATGCGAAGAATACGTGCAGAAGCGGTAAATCGCATAAAGAGAGAGCCGAGCAGATAACTCTGCGATGACTTCCTGAGTAACTTTTGGTCGACAGTAACTTTTGGCCGCTACAAGCTGTGCTGTTCGCTCTCCAATGAAAGCTCACCAGTCAGCGTGGCTGTTTGAACAGCTGAGATAGATTTTTAAACTGCAAATTAGATACTTTACCATCAAGAAAATACAACTGACAGCAGAATTGATGGTCACAGCAGCACAATAGATGATCATAGCAGCACATTACATGAATTCAACAAACATGACGACATATGAACTGTAATCAGAGTTGTATCTGGTCTTATATCACCTGAGCTTTCAAGGGGTCATGGATCGACCGCAATGACACCTGGTACGAACGGCTACGCCTCCGGGAAATTCCTTCCACAAAACAATGGAACTGGAGGCAATAAACCAGACCATCAAAACATCAGAACACATTTCGTGAGAGGCTTGACTTGTCCAGATTCCTAACCCTTGCTGAAAGAGACACTGTCCTGAACATGGTCCAGGAGAGAGAGACAGCGCTCAGCGTGGTCATATCCCAGTGAGGCCCAAGAACCAGACAGAACCTTGGCCTGCTGGACGGCTGCCTATCAGTGGGCATCTTCAAACGCAAAGTCCATCAAGAGGAACCAGAAAGTGTTCGCGGCCTCGGAGTCGCTTCAGAACATGGACCTGAAGACAGCTGTCAGGATTCAGACAAGACAAGTTCCAGAAAGCCTCATGGGAATCTTTAGACCACTACAAGGAGAGCAGGAACTCGGTTTGGAGTCTGACCGTGGAGGACAACAGAAGTGACAGCAATTGCCCAGTCTACAAGAAGTCCAAACATATGTAAACACTCACTTGGCATGGAAATCCGGCTGTCCATTTCTGAACCACCAGCACAGGCAAAGACCGTCCCCCTGGGAGAGAAGCGAAAGAGGGGACGACCTAGGCTGGCAAAACCAGCTCTCATACGTCAGTAGGTCTGGTGTACTTGCTGCTAGCGCTCTGCATGGTCATTCTCTGCATCCGACTGTCTGGTGTACTTGCTAGGGCGCTCTGCATGGGCATCCTCTCACATTCCTTTTTTTTGGTGGTGGTGCAAGGTGGTGTGTGTGTGTGGTGTGTGTGTGTGTGTGGTGTGTGTGTGGTGTGTGTGTTGAATTTTTTCAAATAGAGTGAATGTGATTTCATGTTTTTGTCCATTTTCTGTATGAACTTTTTCTTCAATTTGTATTACGATTTTGCTGATTTGTGTCCGTTTTGCTGTTTTTTTCATCCTTTTTGCTGTTATCATTTTGCTGGATTTTTCATCTTTTTTACTGTTAAATAAATCTGCTTGGCTGTTCAATTCATCTATTCTGCTGTTGAATTCATCCAATTTGCTGCTTCACATTCGCTGCTCTCTCCTTCCTATTTGCTGCTGAAACCATCTATTTTGCTGGTAAAATAATTTTATG
>JAWQFJ010026843.1:0-27474 GCA_034096865.1 Theodoxus fluviatilis | reverse complement strand
TTAGTAAAACTTTGTAACAGTTGAAAAATTCATAAGAGATTTGAATCAATCATTCCATCCACTGTAATAGAAATTTGAGCTGTGAGAAACTGTTTTTCTAGAATATTGACCTATTGGAAAAGAGTGAGCGAGCTGTGTTTCTGAACGAAAGATTGTGTTGTCAACTCTGTTACTTTGACTTGCTTTACCTGTGAAAGGAGCTCATGCATTTCATTGTGTATTGATCAGACTGACAATCGACGTGACATTTTTGCTTAGGTGATGACAGTTAAGAATTAGAATTTTGGACAACCTTAGCTGAGTTTGAAGATAAGTCATGGACACAGTTACGAACTTTATCACCAACTTAGATGTACAAATCCTAAGTAATGCAACAAAGAAAGAATTGTTGCAGATTGCCGAGCACTTTGAAATCAGTATCAAAAAAGGGAGGGTTGATATCATCAGAGCACAATTGATAGAGGGTCTGAGAAACAAGGAAATTCTTGTAGATTCAGGGAAGGAGGCAGAACTTGATTTTAACATGGCAAGTCTAAATCAAGCAGAAGAACAAGAAGGTCAAAATTCTGGTCGTTCGACACCAGGGAGTAGAATGGAATGGCAAGCATGCCAGACCCATTAGAACTTAGGAAGCTTGAGATGCAGCATGAGATAGCACTAAAGCAGCATGAGATAGCACTAAAGCAGCATGAGATGCAGCAGGAGAGGGCACTGAGACAGATGGAGCAGGAGATAGCACTGAAGCAGCTGGAGATGGAGATGCAGAAAGAAGTCAAACTTAGAGAACTAGAACTACAATCCAGAGATAGGAGAGAATCCAGTGGTAGTAGCAGCAGTGAGTCGGTCACCGTGAAGGTAGACAAAGTTCCAGCATTTGATGAGGCAAATCTGGAAAGCTATTTTGAGTATTTTGAGAAGACTGCTATCACCTGGAACTGGCCCAGAGAAAAGTGGACAGCACTCCTACAGTCCGTGCTAGTAGGAAAAGCACGCGACGTTTTTGTTTCTCTAACTACAGAAGACAGTCAGGACTATGTGAGAGTGAAGGAAGCTATCTTGAGGGAGTACCAACTCGTACCTGAAAGCTATAGAAAGAAATTCCGTAGCCTGCAGAAAGCAGAGAGAAAAACTTTCAGGGAATTTGCACATGATCTAAGAACCACGTTTGACAGGTGGTTACGGGCAGAAGAGGTGGGAAATAGCTATGAGAAGCTCAGGGAGACAATGCTCATGGAGGCGTTTCATGAGAGAGTGACTGACGATCTCAGGATGCATCTCTCAGATCGCAGGGTAGAAACCCTAGATCAGGCCGCTACGGTATGCGACACGTACGCGGCAGTGCACTGCCAAGTAGGGAATGCAGGGAGAGGGAATTCTCCAGCACAAGGGAAGTTCGGAGGTGGGAAGCCTCACCAGAGAGCATATGACCATTCTAAGAATGGAAGTCATAGTCGAGGGAGCCATGCACTGGGCATAGGAACCAGGGTGGAGAGAAACGGGAAGGGATAGACCTTTCCCAAATCCAGTGCTATCGATGTAAGGAATTCGGCCATTTCTCCAGAGATTGCCGTCTTAACCAACCAACGTCTCATTCTATGTTTGTGTGTCGCGTGTTCAGGGAGCAGCCCAAAACGCAGTGGCTAGGCAGGGAGGGTGTAGAACCCCAGAAAGGAGACGAATCTCGCCCGATCACCGGTCTCGGACCGAGAGGGGAATTCGATCCTTACATCAGTCAAGGACTGATAGGATTGCCAGGCGGAACGAAGCAACGTGTCCGAATGCTTAGAGATACTGGCGCGAATGTGACGATAGTGCGCGGTGATGTACTGCCGTTCAATAGCCGAGAGACAGACAGGAGGACTTGGTTGTCAGGAATCATTCCTGGAGTCGGGAAATACGTTCCCACCCATCAGGTAGAGATAGAGAGCGCTCTAGTCTCAGGAACGGTGCAAGTAGCAGTTCTAGATGGGATGATAGGCTGTGGAAGCTTTGACGTCATTTTGGGTAATGACTTAGTGCCGCCTGCCAGGCAGGTCGAGCTAACCCTAACTTCACCCCAGGTGGTGACAGTAGATAGGGAGAAGGAGACAGGTTTCTCAGCATGTGAGGTGACACGTGCGCGTGGAAGAGAAGCAGAAAGGGAGACAGATATCTCGGAGACCTCCCTAGGAGAGAATGTAGAGACAGTAGTCCGAGGAGAGAAATCAGACCTAGAGGTCAGAGACAGGAGTCAGACAGAGAAGTCGGACACAGAAGTCAGCGACGGGAGTCGAAAGGAAGAGTCAGATACAGGGCAGGACAGCGACGTACCTAGCCAGAGATCGGAGGGGAATACAGAGGCGGATGCCAGTACAGGCACCCCAGTAGAGGTAAACTCCAGCAAGGAAGACAACCTGTTAGAGGAACAGACGGGAGATAGAGAACTCAAACCCCTGTTTGAGCAAGTCATCCCCCAGGAAGTAGTGCAAGTGGAGAGAGGAGACAGAGAAGAAGCAATAGTGCAGGTGGAGAGAGAAAACAAGGCAAGCGTGAAAGCGTGTCTGTGTTTATCGGTTCCTGCCGATAGTGGTGTGAATGTCATGAAGGGTGACAGAGCAGAAGAGAGCAGCGAGAGTGACCACGTTGGGATGGAGAGTGAGAGATACCAGAGAAGTGTATCGAGCAAACGCTATCCACGGCGAGATGTCCAATTGAGAAGAGTGCCCGAGGCTAGCTTAGGAGGTGAGAAATGTGTGCCTTTCCCAGGGGTGACAGTGGAACGAAGAGACGTGTGTGTGAAAGAAGAGGAGGAGAGGACAGTTGAAGGAATGATGAGTGTACTACAGCCCCATGTGGCCATGGAGGACTGCAAGAGGGAGGCGAGGACTGAATCTCGTGTAGAGACAGGGATGGAAAGTGCCGAGCCCAGGGAGACCCCAGGTGGCGGGTGGACAGTGCGTGTTAATGACTGTCCCGGCGAGGCAAAGCAGAGAGGGAGAAGAGGGCGTGAATGGAAGAAACGGAAGAAAGGAAGAGAAGTCTGAACTTGGAGGAATGGTCGAATGGGGATGAGAAAATGGATATGTCTGTCTGACTAGACCTATAGTTCACTAGCTGACGACAACGACCAGAGACATATGTAACCTTTCACAGGTAGAAGCAAACATGTGTCTATCCTCCTGTGTTTTCCCCTTTCTGTCTTTGCATGCCACTGTATTGATGTATTCACAATGGATAGTGATTAGAAAATATGTAACTGTCAGAGAAGGTTACAACCTTATATGAAGTAGACTAATGATGTGTTGAATAGTCAATTACCCCATCGTGAATTCCAAATCCCCTGTAATTCACGACATTAGGTGTAGGGATGTCATGAATAGAGATGTTTTTGCTTAAGTTGATTCAATAGATATATTTGCCCACTCATCGTGAATTCCAAATCCCCTGTAATTCACGACTTTTAGGTGTGGAGGTGTGATGAATGGAGAGATTTTGTTGTAAGTTAGTTAAATGAATAAGTATATGAGCCAGCCAGTTCTCAAACCTAGCTTTAGATAACCCAGCCAGCAGTTAGGAAATTGTGTCAGGGTGGGATTTTGAAAAGGACAAAGGAGATTTGAACGTTTCTACTGCGTAGAGCCTGTGCCAAAAATAGGACTGGTCAGTGTGGGGAACAAAAGGCCCAGTCTCGTGATGACGGCCTCGTGATGCAGATCGCTTGGTCAACAACTCGTGACCATAGCAGACAAAGGAACCCCACTAGTAAACAAGGTCCCATGACCGGGGTCTCGTGATGAGGGCAAGATGGCGTCTGGAGCGCGATTGGTCAACACCGGACACTGAGTGCATCTATAAAACCCTCCCCGACCCTCTCCCTCTCTCTCTTCCTGCCAACACCTCGCGCCACACCTGCCCGCCGCACCTGACCGTGCGACGGAAAGCGCTGGAGGTCAACCAGAGGGGACGGAATGCGAATCCGCCGCCCAGCCGAGAGAGCATCAGGCAGTCATGCCTGATTAGCCCCGACCCCGCCTGCCCACGGTTCAAGCCTCAACGCCCGCCCCCACGCCAATCGCCATGACGAGGCAACTGACCACGCCAAGCCCGACCTACTCCACGTTTCACCTAGGAGGGGAGACGAAAGATGGAACCCTCCCTTCCACCAGCCTCACGCTTCAACGAGCCCTGACCCGGCTCTAAATCACCCAATTAATGGCCCACCGTTTCTTCACCCTGTCAGAAAGACACTTCATTCAACGGCGGTCAGCAGAGACTGACTCAATCAGATAAGTTGTATCACAAAAGCTGGCTGGCTAAACCTTACATTTCGATACCTTAAATTAGTTACATTAAGAATTATCATTTCACCTGCATTATTAAAAGTCATCTTTAAAGTTCAATCCACACTTTCTCCTCTGTACGGTCTTGTTCACTTGCATGGCATGGAATGAATGAAAGAATGTTAGTAGTTTTATTGTTGCTAGGCACAGCAAGTACACACTCTAGCGTGAAAGCAGTTAGAGCTCCTTCTGAGATGCTCCAGCTACTGCGCGACCTTGACATGAAGTTGACCTCTGCCACTGGGTGAAACGTCACCAAAGATCAGGCGGGTATCAATGATAATCGACCCTAATGATTTTATTAAATCGTTTCTTCGATCAAGAGGGATAAAATTTAATGTGAAATCAATATGTGGATTCATTTATTCAAAGAGGGCCTCCAAAACCCACTACTTTTAATGATAAGGTGCTTTTAAAGTTATTTATTTTTTTAAACAATCAAAATTCCTCAGCCAGCTACGTCATAGCAGAAAATAATGAAGCAGAGTGTAACGGATCGCAGGGTTCGTGCGCTATATATAGCCTGGTTTATTGTTGAACTAATCACCCAATGGCAGCAGCGCCCACCGATCGCATTGCAAGCCTGTCGGCGCGTGTGTAGGCTACTGGTCAATATTATCGCACTCAGTTTTCACGTGGCAGCATTTTTCTTCAACAAGCGGGCGTGTTGAGATAATACCAGTGCTTACGCTCCAGCGAGAAAAAACAAAACACCGCTATGATCAAAATGTGTGTGTGTTTGTGTGTGTTGTGTGTGTGTTTGTGTGTGTGTGTGTGTGTGTGTTTGTTTGTGTGTGTTTGTGTGTGTGTGTGTGTGTGTGTGTGTGTGTGTGTGTGTGTGTGTGTGTGTGTGTGTGTGTGTAGTAGGGTGTGAATGTAGGTCAGACGTTCAGTGATCGTCATAGGAAACAGTTCATGACTGCAGTTTTCAAAAGGAGCTGGAGCAACCAAGAAAAAAGTAGCTGTGAATAATAGGGGAGCAGGAACAGGGCAAGAAGAAAATAGTAGCAGCAACAAATCAAACGAAAATGTTAAATTATGAACGGCGCTATTTTGCAATTTTCGATATGATTTAGTTCATGTAATGTTGCCCTAGTTATCTGATGATTCCACTGAAAATGGCACCAAAACTTCATATCACTGCATGGAGAAGACCACATTCAGTAAGAAACTATATTCGGGGCTCCCATCGTTTGGTCCACTACAGTCACTCCATAGGTTGACAACGGTTGGGCGACCTTTCAAGCTCAGGTGATATATCAATCTCGCTCTGCTCTACACAACGAGACAAAGTAAATACACTTTCGATAAGGAATCTCGGGGTGAACACTCGTGCATTTAGGTCAGAGCACGAGGAAAATACCTGAACCTTGAACACCTCACTGCAGAGAAGAAAGTCGATCAATCATATACCGCGACTCCTCAGTGTATGCCGCTCTGTGTGTGTGAGTATGCGTGTGTGTTTTAGTGTGTGTGTTTTAGTGTGTGTGTTTTAGTGTGTGTGTTTTAGTGTGTGTGTGTTTTCGTGTGTGTGTGTTTTAGTGTGTGTGTGTGTTTTAGTGTATGTGTTTTAGTGTGTGTGTTTTAGTGTGTGTGTTTTAGTGTGTGTGTTTTCGTGTGTGTGTTTTCGTGTGTGTGTGTTTTAGTGTGTGTGTTTTAGTGTGTGTGTTTTCGTGTGTGTGTGTTTTAGTGTGTGTGTTTTAGTGTGTGTGTTTTCGTGTGTGTGTGTTTTAGTGTGTGTGTGTTTTAGTGTATGTGTTTTAGTGTGTGTGTTTTAGTGTGTGTGTTTTAGTGTGTGTGTTTTCGTGTGTGTGTTTTCGTGTGTGTGTATTTTAGTGTGTGTGTTTTAGTGTGTGTGTTTTAGTGTGTGTGTTTTAGTGTGTGTTTTAGTGTGTGTGTTTTAGTCTGTGTGTGTTTTAGTGTGTGTGTTTTAGTGTGTGTGTTTTAGTGTGTGTGTTTTAGTGTGTGTGTGTGTTTTAGTGTGTGTGTTTTAGTGTGTGTGTTTTAGTGTGTGTGTGTGTTTTAGTGTGTGTGTGTTTTAAAGTATGTGTGTGTGTTTTAGTGTGTGTGTTTTAGTGTGTGTGTTTTAGTGTGTGTGTTTTAGTGTGTGTGTGTGTGTGTGTGTGTGTGTGTGTGTGTTTTAGTGTGTGTGTATTTTCGTGTGTGTGTTTTAGTGTGTGTGTGTGTTTTAGTGTGTGTGTTTTAGTGTGTGTGTGTTTTAGTGTGTGTGTTTTAGTGTGTGTGTGTTTTAGTGTGTGTGTGTGTTTTAGTGTGTGTGTGTGTGTTTTAGTGTGTGTGTGTGTGTTTTAGTGTGTGTGTGTTTTAGTGTGTGTGTGTTTTAAAGTGTGTGTGTGTGTTTTAGTGTGTGTGTTTTCGTGCGTGTGTTTTAGTGTGTGTGTGTTTTAGTGTGTGTGTTTTAGTGTGTTTGTGTGTGTGGTGTGTGTTCGTGTGTGTGTTTGTTCGTGTGTGTTTGGGTGTTTTAGTGTTTGTTTTTTTAGTGTGTTTGTTTGTGTGTGTGTGTGTGTGTGTGTGTGCGTGCGTGCGTGCTTGCGTGTGTTTCAATGTGTGTGTGTGTGTGTTCGTGTGTGTGTGTGTGTTCGTGTGTGTGTTCGTGTGTGTGTGGTGTGTGTGTGTGTGTGTGTGTGTGTGTGTGTGTGTGTGTGTCTTCGTGTGTGTTTGTTCGTGAGTTTGTGTAAATGTGTCTATGTGCGCGCGCGTACGTGCATGCGTGTATGTGTGTGTGCGTGCGCACGTGCGCGTGTTGTGTGTGTATGTGTGCGTGTGTATGTGTGTATGTGTGAATGTGCGCGCGTGCGCATGTTCATACATGTGCAAGTGCGCGAGCATATGTGTGAGTATTTTAGAGTTTGCTTGTATACGAGTGTGAACGCGTGTGTGTTCATATGAGTGTGAGTGCGTGTGTGCCTGCGTGTGCTTGTGTGCATGCGTACGTACGTATATGTGCGTGCTTGCAAGTGCGCATGTATATTGGTGAGTGCAAATGTGTGTGGGCACGCAAGCATATAAACGATTCGCTAATGCTGGACTTCGTCGAAGCTGAAGCACGAAGACAAACGGTTCTTTTTTGTCGAACTTGGGTACAAAATTGCTTGGTTGACGACAAGGACGACGACATCGACGATGACAACAGCAGCAGCAGCAAAATCAACAAACAACAAGTATCACTTGAAGTGAGTGGATTCCACAGAAAGTAGAAACTAGAGAAATCCTTGTTCCAATACGATGACAACACTGCCAAGAGTGACGATCTGTACGAAGGCGGTTGCCTCTCTAGTGGTCAGTGGAGAAGGCACTTAGTCTCTCCTGAGCTTCCTGAGCTCTCTACATGTGGGTTGTACACCTTCTGTTTTGAGGTTGGTCGTCCAAATTATGAAGAGGCTCACAAATGCAGACCGGTTTAACGTCGTACGTTCTCGTTGCATGAGATCTGAGCAAGCTAGGAGAACCCCCGCACAACAAGAGAAGAGTGCAACAACACTAACAGTAACACTTATAAACACTTACTAACACTTATTCACACTAACACTGTCAATATGACTAACACTACAGGGCTGCAACCAATTACTTTTTAAGACATGTTCTATAATCCCAGGTGTCTCCCGTCCCAGGTACTGATCCTTTGCACCGCATCAAATTTCCCTTTTGAAAAAGACCCACAGGTTCCAGTTCCGCTATGCTGACCTAGCATGAGCTGTCACGAGTAGAATGCAAACACTATTGAAAGGTCAAAAGGGTGCTTCCCTTTGATAACAAGGTCAGACAATCCGGGGAGCTTTTCGCGGAAGGAGGGGCAGCAGGGGCATTGTAAGAAAGGGTGGAAAGAGAAAGAAAGGGAGGGACTGATCGAAAGGAGGAGGAGGAGGAGGAGGAGGAGGAGGAGGAGGAGGAGGAGGAGGAGGAGGAGGAGGAAAAGGAAAAGGAGGAGGAAAAGGAAAAGGAGGAGGAGGAGGAGGAGGAGGAGGAGGAGGAGGAGGAAAAGGAAAAGGAGGAGGAAAAGGAAAAGGAAAAGGAGGAGGAGGAGGAGGAGGAGGAGGAGGAGGAGGAGGAGGAGGAGGAGGAGGAGGAGGAGGAGGAGGAGGAGGAGGAGGAGGAGGAAAAGGAGGAGGAGGAGGAAAAGGAAAAGGAAACGGAGGAGGAGAAGGAGGAGGAGGAGGAGGAGGAGGAGGAGGAGGAGGAGGAGGAGGAGGAGGAGGAGGAGGAGGAGGAGGAGGAGGAAAAGGAGGAGGAGGAGGAGGAAAAGGAAAAGGAAAAGGAAAAGGAGGAGGAGGAGGAGGAGGAGGAGGAGGAGGAGGAGGAGGAGGAGGATGGGGGAGGACGAGGAGAAGGACGAGGCCGAGGAGGAGGAAGAGGAGGAGGAAGAGGAGGAGGAAGAGGAGGAGGAAGAGGAGGAGGAGGAGGAGGAAGAGGAGGAGGAGGAGGAGGAGGAGGAGGAGGAGGAGGAGGAGGAGGACGAGGAGGAGGACGAGGAGGACGAGGAGGAGGAGGAGGACAAGGAGGAGAGGAGGAGGAGGAGGAGGAGGAGGAGGAGGAGAAGGAGGAGGACAAGGAGGAGGAGGAAGACCAGGAGGAGAAGGAGGAGGAGGAGGACGAGGAGGAGGAGGAGGAGGAGGAGGAGGAGGAGGAGGAGGAGGAGGAGGAGGAGGAGGAGGAGGAGGAAGAAGACCACGAGGAGAAAGGAGGAGGAGGAAGACCACGAGGAGAAAGACCAGGGGTCCTATTCATGAACGTGGCCTACCAGCGTAGTCTTAGACTAGTCTTAGACTACTGCCGCTGGTCTTGGACTACTGTCGTAGTCTACAATGCATGAACGCGGACTTTGGTTCAGTCTCGGACTGAACTGCTGACTACGCTGGTCCAAGAATTTGTTGGACTACACACCAAAGTCCGAATCTGCCGCAAAATTTAATGGCGGACATGTCTACGGTTCGCACAGAAAACGCTGTATTTGGGGATACTAGAAACCCATCCAAAGAAAATGTAAGCCATGAACAGCATTATTTATCAAAGCTGTATGTTGAATGCATCAAAAGGTCGTGAAAGTTCCTACATTTTAAAAATGGAAATGCAGGTCGACGCATCTACACGCCGAAGCATCTGCTTGACTGTCATCGTAATTAGGCGCGAGAACGAGGCGCGGAGCCTTGTTGTCGCGTTCTCGCGGCTATTTGCAAAATTAAATGGCGGACATGTCTACGGTTCGCACAGAAAACGCTGTATTTGGGAATACTAGAAACCCATCCAAAGAAAATGTAAGCCATGAACAGCATTAATTTATCAAAGCTGTATGTTGAATGCATCAAAAGGTCGTGAAAGCTCCTACATTTTAAAAATGGAAATGCAGGTTGACCCATCTACACGCCGAAGCATCTGTCCGAACAAAGCCACCACACGCATTCACTTCATTTATCACCTCCTCCCACGCTGTCTGTCTTCTTTTGTTTGCTTGGGCTGTGTGTATGCTGCTGTTAATGTATCCGTATCTTACTGACACCGCTTTTATGATATCTACCGATTCCCGCTCAGTGAAATCGGGCTTTTCTTCGAGGTTTTGCTACCGATCGTGGCTGACATTTTTGACAGGAAGTTTGAAGTGGTACCCCTTGCGCTTGCGCACTGGGCGAAATCCCTGCGAATTCCACCTCATTAAAAAAATAACCCATAGACTAGGTCAATCAGTCCCAGACTCTCAAGTCAACACCCCGTCTGGGTTCGTGCACTGTAGACTCGCTTAGTCCCAGACTAGTCCCAGACTACGCGATAGTCCTAGACTCTAAAGTCCAAGACTAGTGCTCTCGAAAGTCCACGTTCATGACTTACACCCCCAGGAGGAGGTGGAGGAGGAGGAGCAGGAGAAGAAGGACGAGGACGAGGACGAGGACGAGGACGAGGACGAGGACGAGGACGAGGACGAGGAGGAGGAGGAGGAGGAGGAGGAGGAGGAGGAGGAGGAGGAGGAGGAGGAGGAGGACGAGGACGAGGACGAGGACGAGGAGGAGGAGGAGAACGAGGAGGAGGAGGAGGAGGAGGAGGAGGAGGAGGAGGAGGAGGAGGACCAGGAGGGAGGAGGACCAGGAGGAGGAGGAGGAGGAGGAGGACAAGGAGGAGGAGGAGGAGGAGGAGGAGGAGGAGGAGGAGGAGGACAAGGACAAGGAGGAGGAGGACAGGACGAGGAAGAGGAGGAGGAGGAAGAGAGGAGGAGGAGGAGAGGAGAGGAGGAGGAGGAGGAGGAGAAGGAAGACCAGGTGGAGGAGGAAGACCAGGAGGAGGAGGAAGACCAGGAGGAGGACGAGGAGGAGAACGAGGACGAGGACGAGGAGGAGGAAGACCAGGAGGAGGAGGAGGAGGAGGAGGAGGAGGAGGAGGAGGAGGAGGAGGACCATGACCAGGACCAGGACGAGGACCTGGACGACGACGAGGACGAGGACGAGGATGAGGACGAGGCCGAGGACGAGGACGAGGACGAGGAGAACAAGGAGGAGGAGGAGGAGAACAAGGAGCACAAGGAGGAGGAGGAGGAGAACAAAGAGGACGACAAGGAGGAGGACGAGGACAAGGAGGAGGAGGAGGAGGACAAGGAGGAGGAGGAGGAGGTGGAGGAGGAGGAGGAGGAGGAGGAGGAGGAGGAGGAGGAGGAGGAGGAGGAGGAGGAGGAGGAGGAGGAGGAGGAGGAGGAGGAGGAGGAGGAGGAGGAGGAGGAGGAGGAGGAGGAGGAGGAGGAGGAGGAGGAGGAGGACGAGGAGGACGAGGAGGACGAGGACGAGGACTAGGACGAGGACGAGGAGGAGGACAATGACGACGAGGAGGACGAGGAGGAGGACGAGGACGAGGACGAGGACGAGGAGGTGGAAGACGAAGTCAAAGAGAAGGGCAACGGTCAAAGTGGAGGACGATGAATTCAAAGAGGAGGACGACAAAGACAAAGTGAAGGACGACGAAGACAAAAGGAGGACAGGATGACAAGGAGGAGGACGAGGAAGACAAAATGACATGGAGGATAACGAGGAGGACAAGGGGAAGACGAGTAAGGCAAGGAAGAGGACAAGGAAGACAAGGATGAGGTCGAGGAGGATGTGGAAGAGAACGAGGACGAGGGAGAGGACGAGGAGGAGGAGGAGGAAGAGAACGAGGACGAGGGAGAGGACGAGGAGGAGGAGGAGGAAGAGAACGAGGACGAGGACGAAAACGAGACGGGCACGGAGAGAAAGTCTGATGGATAACGAAACCTGTCCGCGACTGGAGTCAAAGCTTTGTTCTTCAACCCGCAGTGCCTATGGACGACCGCATTCGCTCAGCCGGTAGCGGTTTCAAATTCAGCGCCGTTTGCCGTGATAAGACGGCGATCGCACTACAAGTTCCAACTGCGCGAAATCTTCGTTCTCGCCACGTCAGGCAAATTAAACTGTCTATTCAATCCAGATCTAGACCGTTATCGGATTTCATGAGTTTAATATCATACATTGATTCAGAATTGGGTCAGACTAAACTGTACTTGCGATCCTATCACTACAAACGGCTTTACAGAACACAACACAATTATTTTCTACAGAGAAAAACACACCCGGTAGAGCTCTTTTGAGAGTGTATTGTGCCTCCAGAAGATACTACATGCATCATGTGGCACATCATTTTGAAGGAAAATGAATGCCCTACAAGATTAAAACCAAAAAAAAGTTAGTTGCCTTTAACAAGACTGAGAAAGCATGCTTGAAATTACACACTTGTTTCAAAAACCAAGAAATAGGAGCATGCTGAATTTGAGTTTACCAAGCAATATCTTGGTAATAATCCGGCTGATCCTTTCCAGAATTTCACCACACAATAATCATCCATTGGAATATGCCCAGTCAAAATTTTATAAAATCTCTTTAACAGTTTTCTAGCACTGACATACAGAAGAGACGAACCGTCCATCACAATGATAGTCACTTCCACATCAGACTCTGAACTGGAATCTCGCTGCACAAATACACGTTCTGAGGGGTTGATGAATTCTTCACCAGCATCGATTGTAGATTGATCTCCACTATCGCTGTCCTTTCTCATGCATGAATCAATAATCAAGCGAGCAATTTCGGCCGTATAACGATTAGGCCGCTGCAACGCAGAACTTCCGGGGTGTTCTTCAGACATCTCGATCAAAACAATCACAATCAGTCCACAAAAGTCGCATTAAACCTCACGCTCCGCGTTAGACGTTCATCTAACGTTGTGGGAGAGCTCTCTACTGCTGTAAAACCACATTGGGTCCGAGAGGGAACACTAGAAAGTGTGGAATATACAAAGAAACAAAGCAGCTTTTGGCATCAGAGGTCAGGTCCTGAAGTGGCTGGAAAACTTTCTGACAGACAGGAAGCAGAAAGTCGTCGTGAACGGCACACAGTCGCAGGACGCGCAGGTGACCAGCGGGATTCCACAAGGATCTGTAATCGGGCCGATAATGTTCGTCCTCTTCATTAATGACCTTCCCACCATCACAAAGTGCCCAGTCAAAATGTTTGCAGACGATACCAAGCTGTACACCAGGAGTGACGTTGAGGGGGGACCGCAGGACTTACAAACTGACCTTGACAAGCTACAGATCTGGTCTGAAGAGTGGCTTCTAAAGTTCCACCCACAGAAATGCAGCGTTGTGAAGATGGGGTCCAAAAGGTCACAAGCGACATACTTCATGAGCAGTAAAGATGCTGACGGCAACCCCCAGAGACTGCAGCTTGCTGAGAGTGGTGCAGAAAAGGACCTCGGAGTGATGATCGACAGCACACTATCCTTCAAGGATCAAGTAGCACATGCAACATCGAAGGCAAACCGTGTCATTGGAGTCATCCGTCGGTCTTTCTACTACTTGACAGAGCAGACCTTCGTTCAGCTGTACAAAAGCTTGGTGAGACCCAGATTGGAGTACGGCCACTGTGTCTGGCAACCACACCTGAAAACGCTATGCAGTGACATCGAAGACGTTCAGCGTAGGGCAACCAAACTGCTGTCATCACTCAGAAACAAGACGTACCCAGAGAGACTTCGAACACTAAAACTCCCAACCCTGGAGCACAGACGCAAGAGAGGAGACATGATTGAGGTATACAAATATCTCCATGGTTACTATGATGTGCAGAAACCAACGTTCAAACTGTCCAGCAACACTGATCTGCGTGGAAACTCGCTGAAACTCCATAAAGACAGCTTTCGGCTGAACATCAGGAAGAACTTTTTCTCACAGCGCATCATCACAAACTGGAATAGCCTACCAGATTCAGTTGTCACAGCTGCCTCAGTCCATGACTTTAAAGTTGAACTCGACGAACACTGGAAAGATCTCCCCTCTCTCTACGCACCAGAATGCCAAAATATGCAATAGACTTGATCTAGTAGCTAGCCCGCCACGCATTGCAGCAAAGTTATTTTATCACATGGAACGTCGTAAAAGTCAAGTCAAGTAGCTTTGGCGCAGAGTGCGGCGGGTGCGAGGCAACTGAAGGCGCCTTGGCGCACAGTGTGGCGAATGGGACGGAAAGAGTTAAGGTCGACGCTCGCGCAACAAGTGTGGTACTTTGATCGTCGCTCCAGTATGATTGAGAGCACACGCAGCGGTGGAATTGAAGATCGTGCGATTATGATTTTATAGGTTGGAAAATCTTTATGAAATAGGCCTAATCGCCGACAGGTTTCGTCATTCATCACACTTCGATTGTGCACGTCGGCCAGCTAAGGCGTCGGCATTCCCCTCGATCAGCACGTTTTGTTTACACATCTTTCACAGGTTAGCGTACACATTTTAGAATTAAAACTTTTCCATTATCAATATTCTGACTGATATTTAGTTGTAATCTACTACTTTTAGCTTCACCCCAGTGAAAACGTCTCCGGCCACACCTAGACGCAGCTACTGGAACTAACCTTTTTCCCATTGACGAAGAACACCAGTGGTTCTGGCATGATACACGGCAGACAGAGGTCCACTTCTTAGTCTGATGGTTCGGGCAGTCTCCCCCTGCTAGGACTGTAATGTTAGGAGGACAGCTCTCGCTACGCGTCGCGTCCTATTTCTAGCTCCACAACGGTAATGCTGGAGAATCTCAAAACACACCAGCTGTGGGTGAGTCCAACTCGAAGCAGGGCAGGGACGGCAGGTGGGGCGAGGTCATCTGTACGAGATAAAGAGCCTAACCCTGCGTTCTGTTGCAATGTGCTGATTCCTGCTATCGCAGGACAACTATACCAGAATTCCTGCAGTGACGTCAAAGATATACGATCTTTGGTACGTTGCACCCAGTGGCAGAGGTCAACTTCCTGTCAAGGTCGCGCACTAGGCGGAGCATCGCAGAAGGCGATCTAACTGCTTCTTTTTCTTCTTTTTTTACCATTTCCTGTGGATGCCTCGTTTGATCGAGGAGAATATGTCACAATTTCCCTGGGGCGGGTTTCAAAATGCGAAGATCTCGGTAGATCTACGCAGATCTCGCCGAATGGGCAGTTTCATTCTTTGCTTGCTAGCGAGCCAATCGTAGACGAGCGTAGATTGAGCGAGGCAGCTTGAGAGGTGCCATGGACCCTACATCATATGGACGGCTGGCTCGCTCAGCCTGCACGCGCTGTGTCATATAAGAAGTTCGCCGATGGCCTCGTTTTCAACACTTTTCTGATTGCACTTCCGGTTAATCCGCTTACTATGGACGCCGCTGACGAGCGAATTCTCATGGTAAGTAAAACAGATAATTGTTCAAACAGTGATGATTTATTCCATCAGTTAAAACTGTAAGTACATTTGCAGGCATCCCAGACACACTTTGCAGTAAAAAAATGGTATTCATTCCACTTTTGACGGAAAACAAAGCACTTTGGTCAGGCTGTTCAGACTGCTTGCGAGAGAAGTACAGAGTCTGTGTGTAAGTGTGTGCGTCGTCTGTGTGTAAATGTTCGTGTAGATGTTGTGTGAATGTCTGCTGTCATTTCGATCTCGACGTTGGCGTGAGGGTGGAAGGCAGAGGAGGGGGGGACGAAAGTGAGCGATCGCAGTTTAAATGGCTCGAGATCGCGCGCGCCTATTTGTGTGAGTGAAAGCGTGTGTGACGGAATGCAGTAGGGATGGCATGGCCGTGGCTGATGATTTCATTGCGTCTGATTGTGTTCCTCGTTCCCCAACCTTTCATTCCACTTTTGACGGAAAACAAAGCACTTTGGTCAGGCTATCTATCTAGTTCGTCTGCTACGGACGCCACTGTCAAGCGAATTCCTGGTGTCGCTGAGGTCCGCGCGTCATCTATAAATAGAAGTGCGCGAAGAATGTACGCTGTTCTGTCCAAGATGAGGTGAAGATTTGTTTTGATTTTAAAGACAAATGACGTCTAACACACCCACATCCACTGAAACAAATTATAATGAAAGAAACGTACCTCGTTTGATGCAAGCATCGTCAAAGTGTCGACTGCAGATCTTGGCCATGTCTGGGTTGAATGCTTAGTCCACTCGATCAATTTTAGCAATGATGGCTGATCTTCATTTGTCTTTCGCTTCACTGACACCTTTTCTTGGAATTCCAACGAAAGAATGTCCCCTGCATGCCACTGATGATACCTTACAATCAACAACATAACACTTGGCTCCATCTGAAGTACTGTTCGCCCTCCTTGATATTGGTTTAGGAACCACGGCAGCTCTTGTATCACTGTCATTCATTTCGCAACACACTGGTTGACTCTAGAGGTAACAAGGCGTTTCAGAAATGGCTGACACCAATACTAAACACAGGTTACAAACTAGACACATTTTCCCACCGACTTATGCGGAGAAAAAATTAAGATGGCTAAAACTAAGACACAAAATTCGTGATTTTCGCCAGGGGTTTACACTAACAAAGGCATCGGCCATTGAAAGCGGAGCAACCGGAAGTGAAATCAGAAAAGTGTTGAAAACGAGGCTATCGGCGAACTTATTTCTCTACATGCCACAGTCAGCTATCCATCTATATAGGATCCATGGAGGTGCCTAGCTTTTAAGATTCAAGATGGCGGACAGCATGAGTACAGTGCGCGCCGCCAT
The DNA here is from genome assembly GCA_034096865.1 of Theodoxus fluviatilis. Taxonomy (NCBI): domain Eukaryota; kingdom Metazoa; phylum Mollusca; class Gastropoda; order Cycloneritida; family Neritidae; genus Theodoxus; species Theodoxus fluviatilis. The sequence continues at coordinate 11,098 of JAWQFJ010026843.1, read as the reverse complement.
CTTGGAGACAAAAGTTCGGCGTGGGTGCGTTGACCTGCATTCGATGTGTAAAATGTAAAAGCTTTCACGATCTATTAATGCATTCAACATACACCTTTGATAAATTAATGCTGTGCATGGCTTATATTTTCTTTGGATGGGTTGCTAGTATCTCGAAATAGAGCGTTTTCTGAGTGAACCGGCAACACGTCGGCCATTGAAATGTGGCTAGTTCACCTCTTGTCGTGACGTCTACGCATGCGCATTAGTTCGTCACGTTGGGTAGTTTCTTTTTTAGCTAGCTCTTACTGCAAAGCAAGATCTTGCGACTAAGATCGACTACCTATTTTGAAACCCGCCCCTGGTGTTATTACTCCTGGGTGGGGAGGAGCAATGCGAGTTAAGCATCTTGCTCAAGGATGCAAGCTCTGGGATCCCCGCGCAGCTTCGAACGCTGTACCCTACTGGCCATAAGTCGACTGTGGGTCCAGCGCGCTAACCACTCGGCCACAGAGCCCTCACACGAGAGTGCGCCACTTGCTGTGCCTAGCAACAGTGAAACTACAGCGTCTGTGGTCGCTTTTGATTGGCTCATTACTAAACATCGAATTAAATGGAAGTCACTCCATGGACCATTCTGTGGACCCGAGTCAGTAGCGACTCTGGCGCAGTTTTCAATGAATGCGTACTAGACTTGACCCTTTGCATTACAGCATTGTGCCAAAAATAGCTCGTTCTGGATACTATAGACGTATTCACGAGGCGCAGCAATGTGCAGCGCTGCGCAAGTGCTGTGCAGCGCTGTGCAAGTGCTGTGCAGCGCTGCACATTGCTGCGCCTCGTGAACAAGGCTTATGTTTTCCACTTTTTACAGAATTCATTCAGGTGTCAAAACCCGTTTCCATTTCCACACAATCATTTTATTTTATCGAATAAACGCTTGTTTATTGCCTCAACAAGCGTAATTTAAGAGTTGTGTGTGAACTATAGTCTTAGAACTAGGCGTATGTCAGGGAGCAGAGTGCTATCCCACAAGCCTCTCCTTATGAATATTCCGGACGAATTAGTTTCATCACGTGACATGAACTGTGCTAGAAACTCTGTCGCCGGCAGGCGAAGTCTCTAGTGGACTAGAATGTCCACGGACTTGCACGGTAAACATTCTTCGAGTCACGGAGGTTACAGCAGACGTGACGATTGCTTTCAAATTTTGAGGAAATGAATGTTTTAGTGCTTTCATCACCGGGGCACAGTGGATTTAATGTCATAGTTTGATATCTGTAGTAAACGTGAGCATTTATACCCATGCCTGTAATGAAGACGACACACATTTTGGAATTTCCCTTGACCTTCCTTTATGATTGGTGATGGTTATCTCCCTTCTGTCATCAATGATAATCGACCCTAATGCTTGTACATTCAGTCTTCTCTTCGATCAAGTGGGATAAAATTGAATGTGCAATAATTTGGGGGATTCACATATTCAAAGAGGGCCTCCAAAACCCTCTACTTTTAATGATAATGTGCTTTTTAAGTAATTAGAAACCAACCAATGAAAATTCCTCAGCCTGCTACATCGTGGCAGAGATGAAGCCGAGTGCGACGGAACGCAGGGGAAAAGCTCCTGGCAACATCGGACACCCCTCCAGCTGCAGAATTGGATTCACCCAGCGCCGTAGCGCGGTCCTAAATCTAGAGCAGTAGGCCTAGTGGCCTTGAAGTAGGAATAGTCTTCACAGCGTGCTCGCGCATGCAATTCTCTGTGATCAGAACACATTATGCTAGTGCGTCGTTTGCATACAAGATACGTGTATATAATTATGTTGTGTGTGTGGGAAAACCTACATACATAAATTGCATTCACGTGGCGACACCAAACACTGCTTCATGTGACGTTACCGAGACAGACACTTCCGGTACGTTATTAATGAGTGGTTGGCTACGATAGGCGAAATAGAGTAGAACGGGACGCAGCGTTTGTCTTGCTAGACCCCTCGTGAAGTAATCAACGAGAACAGTGCATTACTGGTGTCGACTTGTGTTCTGTCTCTGAACCAGTTCAAAACAGCCAGCTCCAACAGCCTGAAAGTGAAACCAGCCTGCTTGAGACTCGTAGAGATATTTATGTACACTCCTCGCTGTCTTTTCAGAAGTCTATCTCATGTTGTTGTTTGTATTATATGCGCTAGCTTTATCGATGGGAAATGTGCCCCATGCTGCATTTAAAATGCGTTTCCCTGTCAAAATATAACAGTCTGTAAAAAAAAACATACGTGTCATGCAACTTAAATGGCCCATTCATGTAACATTTGAGCCACTTATCAGCAGACACTCATCTGGCTGTCTTTTAGTTTTAACAAGTCCATCGTATGTTTTATTGTAATACAAACGCTTTCTCTGTTAATGAAAAGCATGATTTGCTACGTATGTTTCATTGTGTCATCTGCTGTTACAACACAACAATTTCCTTGTCATGTTTTTATTCATCCGTCCATCCATCCATCCATCCCGGTTGGTGCACGGAGCATCTCGGTTCTGGCTGAGGGAAAGGATTTGCCTAGTGCTGGCATCCTGGATGCTCTATTGGCACGGTGTGTCCTGCCTCTCTTCAATCGCAGGACTTCCAGGGGACTGAATTTTCCGCCCTTTTTGTCTTCTCTATTTGGATGTTTTTGTGATTTTGATTCTACGTATTGTTTTTGTGATTATGTGGGGTCTGCAGTACCTGAAGTTTTGTATAGTTTTGAATTTGCACGTACTTCAGTTGACATTTTACTTTAATAAATCTTTTTATATCTATTGATATCCTTTTGTGAGTTCTGTGACGTTTGAGTTCTTCTATAATTACCCCAGGGGTGGGAGGTTCCCTTCATCATCATGCTGTCGAGGGTTGCTCCCAAGTCTTCACCACTTAGCGACCCATCACTACCATTACCACCACTATCATCATTACCATTGTCACGGCTCAGGCGTATTGTTTGGTTTTGGTGGTTTTGCCGTTTTGTGTATAGTTACTTTAAAGTCGGGCATGTGCATTTCTTTAACATGTGGCGTTTAAGTTGCGATCACATTGCGTTCCTTTTGGGAGGTAATTTTTGCCTGACAGTGCTATCTGGGCATGAAGTCTGCGTGCAAGAAATTCCTGCATGAACGTATTGCGTTTCCAGAGGCATCTAGTGCCACTGGGTTGAGTTTTCACGTGGATTTCCACCTAGTATTATAAATTTTTCTATAAAAGGTAGTATTTTTCTGCCCATAGTCCTCTGGTCTGGCCAACCTTAGCAACTTACGAGGACCGTTGACTGGAGGTTTTCCTCAGTGTGAGCCGTCGTGTCTTTCAATGAGCTGCGGCACTAGGTGCAGTATTTCGCGACTGAAGGTCGCGGGAGAACTATATTGTATTAGTTCCTTATGTAACGGTTGTTTGTTTTGCCACTCTATCTACTCCGAATCCGAAGGGGTAAGTGTACATAGTTCTTTATCCTTGAACGCGTTTTTCGTTCCCGTGATTCGTTGTTTAATGTTGATGTGTTATTGCAATAGTCTGCAAGCGGCACTGCTATTGTGTGTTCCAGATTCGATTCCAAGTTCTTTTTTTCAAGTTCTATGCTTCGTGCTGCTAACGTGGCAGGAAACCAAGTTTGTTTATCGTGGGTTTCTGTGTAAGCATTTTTGGGGGTAGGGACACCAACACTCTGAACTTATATCGTTGCGACGCAGTGAACCTCAAGTGACTTGGTGCGGTGCCGTCCAGTGAGTCGAGAAGGTGAATTGTTCCTTGGATGACTTCATATGTTTGTTGGATTTTCGGTTCATATCTTTTTGCATATCTTGTTTAGGGAAATTGTATGATTAGCTGTGTTTGTGTAGAAGTGAGTGTGATGTTGCTGTTTTCTGTTATTAAAATGTTTGTTCTTGTTTTTACCTTGTGTTGTCCTTCGTCCGTTGGCGAGTGGGCAGGTAACTCTCTAAAATATGTCCGGGGACTGTATTACCATTTAAACAGTCCATACACCCGGCCGTAACAGACTTGGAGTTGAAGGCATCTGTCGCATTTGGGGTACGTGGTATCGGGCTCGTGCCACCAACCGGACAGTAAATTATTTTTTAATGGGAAATTCCTCGAGCTTCTTCGGTCACTAATCGCATCACATTTCACAAACAGAATCTAACGTGAAACATCTTTTGAATACCAAAAACTCGCTCAATAAATGAAGAGAAATGAAAACAAAAACGATTATCACAAATTTAAACTTTATCGGCCCGCTGTGCGGGTTTTTAAAAGTTAAAATGATCTTGGTGTTACATCTCCACATTATTCCTCACAAAAAGAAAAAAATATGACCATTTATATACACGATGTAGGACGCTAAAAAAACAATTATGTACAAAGAAAACGTTCTGCACAAGTCGCCGCAGAACTGAAAAAAGCACACGTGCAAAACGTCCTCCAAAAATGCGGAGTCAGCAAGTGCTAACACATCATAACACTTAAAGGTGCATCACCACAAGTCGCAACATAATTTCTCCATAATTTTTCCTTAAAATTAGAAAATAATAAACTGAGTCGTGACAACCATCGCCACCATCACTGTTACTACCATTACCATCACTACTACCATTACCATCACTACTACCATTACCATCACTACTACCATTACCATCACTACTACCATTACCATCACTACCACCATTACCATCACTACTACCATTACTATCACTACCACCATTACCATCACTACTACCATTACCATCACTACTACCATTACCATCACTACTACCATTACCATCACTACTACCATTACCATCACTACCACCATTACCATCACCACCATCATCACTATCACCACCATCATTACCATTACCATCACTATCACCATCCCCATCGCCACCATCACTGTCACTACCATTACCATCACTACTACCATTACTATCACTACCACCATTACCATCACTACTACAATTACCATCACTACTACCATTACCATCACTACCACCATTACCATCACTACCACCATTACTATCACTACTACCATTACCATCACTACTACCATTACCATCACTACTACCATTACCATCACTACTACCATTACCATCACCACCATCATCACCATCACCACCATCATCACTATCACCACCATCATTACCATTACCATCACTATCACCATCCACATCGCCACCATCACTGTCACTACCATTACCATCACTACTACCATTACCATCACTACTAACATTACCATCACCACCATTGCCATCAATAGAACCATTACCATCACCACCATTACCATCACTACTATCATTACCATCACCACCATCATCACTATCACCACCACCATTACCATTACCATTACTACCACCATCACCACCATCACTATCACCACCATCACTGTCACCACCATCATAACCATTACTTCCACCATTACCATCACTACCATTACCATCACCACCATCACCACCATCATCACTATTACCACCACCATTACCAATACCATTACTACCACCATCACCATCACCACCATCACTATCACCACCATCATTACCATCACTTCCACCATTACCATCACTACCATTACCATCACTACCATTACCATCACCACCATCACTATCATATTCTTTGATACATCATTTTCCTGAGACGCGACATGCCTCTCTGAGGACGAAAGGTGTTTTTCTGCTTCATATTCGATTTGGTCCATCGCTGCCGAACACAATTCCGTATCAGTTCTTGAGGAAAATACTGCCATTACCGTACCGGTACCGTACTCCTAATGTACCCATGAAAACCTAAAACTGTTGCATAGCTTCTGTAGCTCACTCATTGTGTGTGTGTGTGTGTGTGTGTGTGTGTGTGTGTGTGTGTGTGTGTGTGTGCGTGCGTGCGTGCGTGTGCGTGTGTGTTTGTGAGTGTGTGTGTGTGTGTGTGTGTGTGTGTTAAGGCTCCTTTTCATAAGACGAGCGTTTGAGAGCCGGTTCCTGGCGTTTCCCCGTTGGTCAGACGTTGTAAGTGAGGCGTGTGGCACTGCTTATTAGTTTGGCGTGCATAGCCTAATTCGAATGCAGGTGCCCAACACACAGCCATACTTACGAGTAAACAGAGAAAATTCACTTTTATTATTGAAATTTTATTGCGCACATTACAGTTACTTCGAACAGATAACCATATCGGTATGCCGTAAGTATGTATTGTAGCGACGCTGTAACTACAACATATTTGCAGATGACTGAGCTTTTATCCAACCACCGGGAATCATTGCAAAGGAACTATGATGGTTCTATGATGTATGAACGTACGCGAAACACGTCCTATAACACATGCGGAGTAACCTCCCTTGAATTGTTATTGTTGACATCTTCCACGGCGGTTTGAACGCATGGTTGGATCTAATTTATCTCAGTACCGATACAGTGTGTGTGTGTGTGTGTGTGTGTGTGTGTGTTTGTGTGCGCGCGCGCGCGCACGTGTGTATCCGTCTGTCCGTCTGTCCGTCTGTGTGTGTGAGTATGACGGCCTGTCTTTCTGTCTGCCTGCTTGCTTGCTGCGCGCGCGCGAGCGTGTGTGTGTGTGTGTGTGTGTGTGTGTGTGTGTGTGTGTGTGTGTGTGTGTGTGTTTGTGTCTGTATGTTTATCTGTATGTCTATGTTTATATCTGCCTGTCTGTATGTCTATCTGTCTCACTCCTCTTTCCACAGTTGTGTCTGAGGTAATGGAGCCTACTTTCAATCATCAAGTATCATCATTCACTACACAACCAGTGATGTCAACGGACGACTTACTCGACCATGTACTATCATTAGAGAGTGAAGGAAGTTTTCACTTTGAAGGAATCGCTGAAATATTCGAATGAGAGCCTGTGTATTACTAACAATTCTTCATCACGTCATTCATGTAGAGCACAGCACAGATTGATGGTAAGGCATCTTCCTCATTGCACACGGATCAATCTTGGATGCACACCATTCGGCTGTGGTGAAGCATTCCCGAAGGTAAGAACTGACCGCACCATGTCATAAGATAACATCCGTGTGGTTTCTCTCGGCCACGAAAGACGAGCAATCGGCACCATTGTTGTTACGCCTCCACGTGTGTCGGAAGGTGAATAGGTCCACTGGCATGGTCAAGTGGTTATGCACAGCACTTTAATGTGAGAGTTTACCACTGTAGACATTACTAATGTTGAGGTAACCATCTCAAGCAGGAAAGGGCCCATGCATTCACACCTTTTGTTGGCTCTGTTCCATGACTTTCAGATGGCGTTCCATGCTACGGTATCCGTCCTTCACGCCGAACCTTGATATGTAATGATAGAGTTTAGCTTCCCTGCCATAAACAATCGTGGCTCATGCAACTCTTCCAAATTTGTATCATCTATTGTATCAACCTGCTGCGCACATTTTTTTCTTCACTTCACTTGTCCCATAGTCTGGACGACCGTTGGGGCACCACAGATGATCTGGCAACCAGCTCTTTCCATTCCTCTCGCCTCTCGGACTGTCTCAAGGCTTCGCTGAGCCTCATTCCTGTCCACTCTGAGACGTTGTCCTCCCATCTTTTCCTTTGTCTGCCTCTCCTCCTCCCTCCTTTTACTGTGCCTTGTAGCACAGTCTTGGCAAGCCCTGATGATCGTGAGACGTGCCCATACCACTTTAGTTTGCGTCTTTTCACAGTGGTCAGTAGTTATTCATGGGGCCCGATAGCTTGCCTGATTCTGTTTCGGACTTCCTCGTTTGTGATGCGGCCCTTGTAGGAGATGCCGAGGAGTGGTCGAAAGCATCTCATTTCCATGGCCTGTATCCTTCTCTCCAAGTCAGCTGTTGGTGTCCATGACTCACAGGCATACAGAAATATGGACATGACCAGGGCGCGCATCAGTCTGATCTTTGAGCTGAGGACTATGTTCCTGTCCTTCCAGATGGTCTTGAATTTTGTGAGTGCTGCTGTGGTCTGAGCAATTCTGGCGAGTATTTCAGGTTTGGATCCTGCATCTGTGACAATTGCTCCCAGGTATTTGAAGCTGTTGACGGTTTCCAGTTTCTCGCCACAGTCCTTGATGTCAGTGCCGATGCCGTTGGTGTTGTTTGTCATCAGTTTGGTCTTCTCTGCACTAATCTGCATGCCAAAGTTTTTGGAGGTTGTGTCTAAGCGCTCCACTAAGTTCTCCGGCTCCTTTTCACTTCCGGCCAGGCCATCTATGTCGTCAGCAAAACGTAAGTTTGTGATTGTTCTGCCGCCAATGCTGACTGTCCCCTCTTGGTCTTGTAGGGCGTCAGTCATTATTCTTTCCAGGAAGATGTTGAAGAGGGTAGGAGAGAGCAAACAGCCTTGTCTCACTCCGACTGTGGTTCTGTACCAGTCCCCAATGCTGCTTTTGAAGTATACGGCACTTGTGGCATTGTTGTACAGGTGTTCTATGACTCTGATCAGGTTGGCGTTGATGTTGTACAGTCTCATGGTAGCCCACAGTGCTGCATGCCATACCCTGTCGAAAGCTTTCTTAAAGTCCACGAAGACGTGGTAGAGGTCCTGTTGGTGTTGTAGGTACCTCTCGCACAGTATCCTGAGGTTAAAGATCTGCTCCGTTGTACTGCGCCCTTGTTTGAAGCCTGCCTGTTCTTCAGCGATGATCTTCTCTGCTTGTTGCTTCAATCTGTTCAGTAAGATCTTCAGCATAACTTTGCTTGGGTGGCTGATGAGGCTGATCGTTCTGTAGTTCTGGCATAGCTGTAAGTTGCCTTTCTTGGGGACGGTGATGATGAGGGGCTGCGTCCACGGTGTGGGCCACTCCCCCGTCTGCCAGATCTTGTTGCAGATGGTCAGTAAAACACTGATCATTTCTCCCCCCCCCCTGCCTGTACCAGCTCTCCTGGGATGTTGTCCACTCCTGCTGACTTCCTCTTCTTCAGCGATTTCATTGCTGCTTCCACTTCTACACGAAGGATGGGGTGGTCGTCGTTGTTGGTTTCTTGAGGGACATTCGGTACCTCTGGGTCTCCTGTGGTTTTGTAGTTGTAGAGTTCTGAGCAGTATTCTGTCCACCTCTTTAGGATGTCTTGTTCTTCCATCAGACACTTTCCGTCTTTGTCTTGTATTGTGGTGGTTCGCCCTTGCTTTGTGCTGGTCAGATCTTTCACCTGCTGGTAGGCTTTTTTGCTGTTGTTGTTCTTCAGGCTATCATCAATGTCCTGGCACTGTTCTTTGATCCAGTTCTCCTTAGCCTTTTTTCATGCTTTTCTTGATTTCCCTGTTGACTGCTTTGTTCTGCTTTGCGCCTTCTGTGTCGTTCTTTTTCTTCTTCAGGTCTCTGTTTGTCGCAAAGATCGAGTACATCGGCTGTGACCCAGGGCTTTTTGACTGAGCGGTGTTTGCCAAGGATCTCACTGGCCGTTTCAGTCACCGCTGTGTTGAAGGTGTCAATCAGCGTGTCTATGTCTGTGTCGACAGCATCTAGAATGGTAAGCGCTGCAAATTTCCCTCCAAATGTTGCTTGGAAGGCTTCTACTACCTCTGGATCTTTCAGTCTTTCGAGGTCGAATTTGATTCTTGTGGGGCCCAGTTTGTTGGCTTTCTTCAGGTGTAGCTTGAAGGTCATTAGAACAAGCTCGTGGTCGCTCCCAATGTCGGCTCCTGGAAAGCTCCGTGTCTTGGTTACGTTCACACTGGAGCGGAAGCGCTTTTTCACCATGATGTAGTCTATTTGGCTATGGTGTTCTCCACTGGGGCTGTGCCATGTGACTCTTCTTGATGGTTTGTGCGAGCCAAACGTATTTGCCAGCATGAGGTCATTGTAACTGGCAAATTCCAAGAGCCTCAAGCCCCTCTCGTTGGACTTGGTGTTGCAGTGTTGTCCACATGTGCCTTTCCAGTTCTTGTAGGCATCTTCTCCTACTTTGGCATTCCAGTCGCCTTGCACCACAAGGATGTCTTTCTTTGGAGTCTGGTCTATGACTTCCTGCAGCTGTTCGTAGAAATCCTCTATGACTTCGTCACTGTAGTCAGTTGTTGGAGCATACGCCTGTATGATGGTGATGTTGAAGGGGGTTGCCCTTAGGCGGATAGTGATCAGCCGGCTGGAGATTGGCCGGCATCCCATGACGCAGTTCACGTTGTCCTTGTGAATGAGAAACCCAACGCCCTGCTCGTGTTTATCATCTCGACCACTGAAGTAGAGTTTGTGGCCTTCTTGAGTTGATGTCTCGCCAATGTTCTTCCATCGCATTTCACAGAGACCAAGGATGTTCCAGCGGTACCTGTTCATCTCATGTGTAAGTTCTTCTACTTTTCCTGCCTCTCTCAGTGTTCTAACATTCCAGGTGCCAATAGTGATGTTGTTTCTGGCACGGAGTTGACTGTTCGTCACACCAGTCGCACACTTTCCACCTCCGCCCTGATGTGCAGCAGAAGGCGCGGCCCTTGGTGACCCGGGCGACGGCCGATCCGGTATGGGTTGAATGGTTGTACTTGTCATTTGTGGTGTGTCTAGGGCAAGTGACGCATGGCGGAGCCCATCCCTCTCCATGCCTGACCACAGCCGATATCCTCCCCCTCGGTGGCTCGCCTTGGTCACGAACACGTGGGTTTGTTCCTTTGAGAAAGTTCACCCTGGCCGGTAACCTACATCGAGGAGGTCCTTCGCCCATTGGTGCCGTGTTAACACCTTAGCCTTTGGTTATCCCTAACCTATCCGCAAGGCAGCGGAAGACTCGTGGAGGGCGGGGACGTCTCTCTTCCCGTACTAAGGACGCACTCGCCGTGAAGGCGGGAGGCCGAGGGAGATCCGGAGCTCCCTCGATGCTTCCCGCTGCAGAGACCCGGATGAGCCAAAATGGCGGAGACAGTGCGAGTTGGGCTGGTGTTCGGAGATAACAGTGCCTGTAATGTGCTTCTCAGGGTTCGAGAATGGAAAAGTGTACGTACACGGAAGTATTTGCTGTTCGAGTGTTCATTTGTATATTTAGAGGAGTAGGTGTATTGGTTATTTCTGGACATACACTGCCGAACATTTTTTTATCGCTTGCAAACACGCAACACCGTATACGTACGCTCTATGAATTATGTCCCTTGAATTAATCGAAATGAATCGAGGCCTAACATTTTTGACAAAATTGTCTACAGTTGAACCCGG
>JAWQFJ010026842.1:0-10000 GCA_034096865.1 Theodoxus fluviatilis | reverse complement strand
AACCAAACACAGTGGTCTAAGGCTTAAACTGTTGAAGGCACATCTGTCATGAAATCTTTGGGATGCCCATTCCCATTGCGAACTGTTTCATTTGCAACTTCAACTGCATCCCTGCCTTTGTGAATGCCATTGACTGGGAAATCAGCGTGGGTTGGTGCTAGTGGCCTTAAAAGGCCTAAAATAGCCTACTACGGCTGAGCCTAATGAGCCGTAGAAATCCATCCTTTCACCAAAGATCGTGAATACGATCTTAGGCTTAGCTTCTAATATCATGACTATGGATGCTGGAACTTTGGGAGAAAATTGACGTTAACAGAAAGCGAATAATAACTGACATCCCGTATACAAGTGATTATACTTGAAAGAGATGGTAAATGAACTCTCGCGTTTGCACTAAACAATTCTAGTTTACTGTACCTTTACGCTTTAGCTTTCACGTGCCTGAACACACCGACTAGCATCCACTGCAGTCATGATCGTGGCGTGCGCGCTCTCGATGCAAGGACCATTCGTGCTTTTCAATTAACAAAGAGCTGCATGGTTGAGGCAGAAAACATGCCACAAATTACGGAACAATCACGTGAAATTGCCTATTTTATATTTTAAAAAAATAAAAAATTATATAGTTCGTAGATCGAGGTGAAAACCATAATTGGTGAAACTTTCAAAAGATACTCACAACTTCCATCTATTGCCTCGTCCGACGATACTTTTTTCTCCTTCCGGTTCGGAGTTGTCCCCCCATGGATGTTTACTTCCGAGCAAAATGTTCCGAGGAGGAGGAATTGTGTGGTGTTGCCATGAGGGTTGCTTCACAATTTACCTCCACTGAGTGACTGAGAAGCGATGCCATGCCGGAACGACAGAAATGGCCGTTTTCGAGACGTATTGCCTACAGAAATGTGTCTACATATATCGATGAATTAGCTAAAGACGATGCCGAGAATCAGAATGGTTTGGAACTGCACTCCGTAACCAGCAGTAAGGATACAATTGATGTAGGAGTCAACCGTGATGTCAAAGTGTCGCCAGGATCACTTGAATGTGCAAACGAATCTTTCAGATCTTCAAAACATACACTGTCTTCATTGTCAACTTTCAAACCAGCCTATAAATTCGGATGGCTCGACTTTCTCTTGACCGTTGCAGCAATCTTGTTTTTCTATGTGGACTTGGGAACCGACATTAACCTCACCATCAGGTATTTCCTTAACCGAGAATGGGTGCATGGAGGGGTTACATTGGCCCTTACTGCTGGACCGTCCATTATCATTTGTGCTTTAGGCATACACTGGTACATACTGGATTACCAGGTCGAGAAGATAATTCTCCAGAGTGACATTGTTCCTCAAGAAAAGAAGAACTTCTACAGGACACAGACGTCCCAGTGGGTTCTGAGATTTGTGGTAACCATCCTGCAAATGGGCCCTGTCATAAGGTTGGTTGAAGTATACATGTTCTAAAACAGTTTCCATTAATAAAATCATCAGTGTTCCTTGCAACATAATCTATTTTCAGTTCTCTCACATGGAACTAACTTGCACATCAGGTCAGGCAAGTCTTTCCAGCAAAACCTGAAGACCTTTTTCCATATACTGCCTCGCCTTGTTCCCTCCACTCCGGGTGGGGTTGGCGGGTGCCGTCATGACATGTTGCTCACCAGTCTGCTCCACCTGGCCTGGACACATGCTAGTGCTTGAGTCTCCACAAGTATTTTTCCATATTTACTTTTTATTTAGAATTTTATGTATATTGACTCAGAACATTATTTTGAGTGATGCAGTTCTGTGCAGAATGGGAAGGTGAAGAAATTTTTATAATAGAGACTGAAGCCAAAAAATGATGGAGATGAATGAATGTGTGTGTGTATGTGCGCATGTATATGTATGCATGCATGTCTGCTTGTGTGCATATGTGTGTGTGTGTGTGTGTGTGCGCGTGCGCATGCACACACGTTTGTGTAGTATGCAACAAGGATTGGTGAATTGCTTTTTTATGGAAGCAGGAAAATATTGCAGTTCAGCATCTTTTGCCCATTAAGTTTCGACCTTTCTTTCCAATGTAATGTTAATTTTCATTTTCAATCATGCATAAAGTCTGTATGTAATCTGCCAGATATGTGTTGTGTACACTAAGGCATCTGTGGGTGGTTGATATTTAGTTGGTATCATTCTCATGTCATCTATCTGCCTGAAGTACGACTAGTTGGTGTCACTAGTTGCTGGGATATTTTAGGTATTTGGAATACATTTGGTATGGCCGGCAGTTTCGTGTTGAGAAAGACCCTCAGAAGAAGCGAAGGTACCATCACCTGATGCTGTATGAGGATGTGGATGCTGCTCTGCTTCGACTGTTCGAGGCTTTCCTTGAAGCTGCTCCTCAACTCACCTACCAACTGTACCTATGGATCAGTGTTGGTCCTGAAGAGAATGCCATTGAATGTGAGTAGGATGGGGGAACATGGTCATTCTCTACTGTTACAGGTTAGGGCACTTGTCTCAAGCACCATGCTGTAATGTATGCTGTCCAACTGTGCATTATGGAAGTGTTACAGACTGGTAAAGAGTGTTCTAGTATAGTTTTATTTTTGAAAAAGTTCAGTGAGATAAATGCTCATACAACATTAATCTCTTCTGTACTGCCTCTATGTATACAGTATAGGCAGTATTTCACTGCAATTTGCTTTTATTAGCTTCTACAGTCATACCATATTTTTTTGTTGAGGTTTTAATAATAAGCTAAAACCCTGCAGGGGAATGATAGAAAAAGTTTTGGAATTCAAGAGGGGACCAAACCCATGACCTCTCAGTGAATGGCTGAGGACTCTGACCACTGTGCAAATGAGGTCCTTGGCACTTCTGGGTGCATTGCTACAATACAATTGTCATTACTTTTTTTGGTCACTGTTCTTGGTTTTGCATTCCTAACAACTCTGGATCCCAGTGAGCATACACTAGTCTGTCTTAGCAGTCACGGGACTCTCTCTCCCTGGTTTGTTGCTCAGTCCATCCTGGAAGTATAAAAATTTCCTTGTGTACATAGCTAGAACCAACAGGAGATTTATCATTTATAAGTAAAGTTTTGAGATTACTTGGGAGGACTGAACCTTACTCACACACTCACGCATGCACGCACGCACACACATACACACACACACACACACACACACACACACACCCTCAGAACAACCCAAACAAACAACCCTTAGCAAACAAACAAACAAACAAGAAACTCTTAGTTGCTTACTTGTTTATCTGTATGTTTGAATGTAGTACAATATGGGGGATGCTCACATACACCCGCATTCAAAGAAACCTGGCATCAATCAAAAGGGTGTGAATTACTTCAAAGAAATATGCCCACTAATCCTTAAGGTCATTGGACTTTGATTGCATTTCAGTGTCGGCTCGACTGGCTGCCACTGCATCCTCCTGGCTGGGGCTTGCCATAGCACTGGCCTCCTACCACCGCTCTCTGCGTTTCTCACGTCAAGGAAAGATTGACATGAGTTTCGTCTCCATGCTGAGCTACCTGGCATGGCGAGCCTTTGAGGTAGGGGGCCGCGTGCTGTGCATGGCCATGTTTGCCTCGGCCTTCAGCTACTGGGTCTTCCTGCCCTGCCTCCTGCACTGGGCCATGGCATCTCTGTGGCTCATGTGTCAGCGGACCGACTTCTATGAGCACACCCTCCTGGAAAAGGTTATTATTCTTCCAGATGATGTCTCACATGCTCAGCATATTTGTGGACTTTCTCATACATTTGTCTTGGTTGCAAAAATCACAGTTATGTCCTGGAGGATCTCTTATGAGATTTTTTGGTTCTCACATTTCAGTTGCATATATTTGCTGCTACAAGAGAGGTGCAACTAAGACCTCAGCTCCTGTCTATGATAAGGATGGTGTTATGATGACCATAGGAGAAAGTGTTCTGTTATGATTGTAAAAACACATCTTGGAAACCCCCCAAAATATGTCCTCATCTTATAAAATCTAATTTAACATCCTCTTTACTTGTTAGATATTTGACTACAACAGAAAACAAGAATACAAGAGCAGAAAAATAATGTAAAGCTGTCCATTTTGCATGACAACCTTCAGGATATTGTGCATCGTTTACATTTTGTTGAGTGAGTTGATTTTTTAACACTTCATAAGATTCTCTTGTCAGATGAAATGATGAGTGAGGGCAAGGTGTTAGTTTTTCTCAGTGATCAATTTGTCAATGAATGTAATGGGGTTTGGATTTGGGATTTGGCAACCAGTTTGTTGCTGTGCATGATTGAAGCCGGATCTTCCAAGGTGGTTAGAATGCACAGATAGATCTTTATTATATCCCCCAGTCCCAGTGCCCTTGGTGGCATCTGCACCACTTGGGGCCACGCCTGGCTGGTGTAGACACAAAAGCCTAGCAGTACTTAGCAGCCAGGGGTTCCAGCTGATTCAGGAGGCATTGAGCAACCCCAGCTGTATGTTACACTTGAGTTTATATGATCATTCAACAATGATTAGAATCCCAGGCAAGTAAAACATTTGAGAGTAGAGATGGAAGAACTGTTGACCTGGCTCAACCAACTTGTTTCTCTTCTTCCAGGCCTTCAATGTCATCTGTGGCTATGTCATGATCTTCTGCTTCCTGAACATGAGGGAAGGCTACACAAGATGGCGTTATCTGGTCTACTACATCGTCTTCTATGTAGAGAATGGAGCCATGACCTTTGCCTGGCTCTGCTTCTCACCCAAGGGCAACCCCTGGTACCACCTGTATGGCTTCATCATCGTCATCTCTGCTGCAGGGGCTCACATCCTCCTTCAGCTTCTGTACTACAGATTCTGCCACCCCACTGGCAGCATCCAGTGCTGCATACCCTGCACCACCTGCCATGCATCAGTCTGCAGTGATTTGACCGAGGAACCGGAGGAGAGGGACCACGTGCACTCCAGGCCACACACCATGGAGGAGGTGTACCAGTCTCAGAAAGACAGAGAGGGCCATGGAAAGGATTCTCAGGAAGGGTGGTAGATTAGTAACTTGTCACAGACTCACTCATTCTCTTGATTGATGCATCTTGTTTTTTCCGTCTCTTCCTCTCAGACAGGCATGGTTGATGCAAGTGACCTGTGTACCACATAGGTCCTTCCAGTGTGTCGGGGGCAGCAGTTTGGTCACGCTGCACTACTGTGTAAATTTTTGAGTCTTGTGATCTGAAATATTTGGAGGCTGTTTATTTATCAGGTGGATACTTCTTGTGCCAAAAACAATGGCTCGGTCTTGTGTTGAATCATGTAGATATGTTCAGTCTCTACAAATCCATATTTATATGTGATTTGCATAAAAGGTATGAAGATTTCAACAAGAGGGCTTGATGAGTCCTGTCCATGTGTAGACTATGTGGTATTTGTCAGCTTTGAAGCAAGTATTCAATCAACTTATTTGTAGAGATGCCCTCTGCCTGGAATCGAAGTCCCACATAGCGGAAGAGGAGGATCAAAATGCGGTGCTGTAACTTTGATGTTCTGGTTTACAGAATCTGGGAGACTACATGGAAGCTACCTAATTCATATTTATCACAGTTTTCATTGTCAGGTGTACTACACTTGGGGGTGGGTGGATGGGTGGGAACAATGTTCTAAGTTGCTAGTTTGATTATTCTCTCTTATGAATGAACATGAGAATTCTGCACTAATGTGACTGAGCTAATGATACAAAGGGGGAAGTGGGCTACCTTCTACAGTGCACAATACAAAATGTATGAAATACTTTGAACAGTCATGTTTTGGTCAGCACATGCATGGAATAAATGTACCAGAATATGAAATAAATCAGCGCACTGTATCACTATAAATGCTCACAAAGAGTGTTTGTGAAAAATGAGATGTACAGTAGATGGTTTGATGACTCTTTTTCTTTGTTATTAACACATGCTCACATTTTGCCACATTTGCAGATACAATTGTGAAAGTGTGCTTTTAAAAATTCATTTGAGTTTATTATTCAAGCATAGTAAATACTGTGAAATAATGACCAAACAGATATTTGACTTAAATAATGCAGCAGTTTTGTAGGGGATTTCAAAACCTCCCTATCAACTTGAAGCAAATTCAGAGACTCCATAATACTCTTGGCTACTGTGAGTGACATTTCCACAGACATGTGCTACTAAGAAGAAGAGCTCTGTCCAGTTCCAATATTTTGTGACTACCATTGTTTCATAAATTTTATCAGTTTTGGTTGTTTAATGACACATTTTGTGTGTGACATCAGGGATATGAGACGTATCCTCAAGACATCTAAAAAAGATAAAGACTTCCCACTCAAGAAGATCCTTTTCTTTTGTTGACCCTTATGTGTACAAGAAATTGTAGTCTTGTTTCTGCTTTGATATAAAGGATTCTGCTCCTAGCTTTTCATTTCTGTAGATCTGACCTTTGCAAGAAGTTTTGATAGCATTTTGACTCAGTGATATTTTTTAATACACCTGTATCTTTCAAGTGCAGCTCCAGTATAGAATTTCTGATGTGCAAGGAGTTTATGTACTTGTTTTTGTGCAGTGATATTATCTTTTGTACCAGTCGTGCATTTATTACTGTCATTTTCATGTTAACTTTAACCCATCCTGTGCATGTGCAGGGACAGATTATTGTTTTGAAAATGTAATATCCTATACTGGGATCAACTGCATGTGCATGATGGTATATGCCCAGGACAATGTACTCTTATGTATGTATGCATGTCTAACCATACATAGAATGTGATAAGACTAGGAAAAACTCAGTGACATCAGTTGGAACTCACAACCTACCTATCCACTTTTCCTCGAACTTTTTTCATGCATCCCGTTTTTCTCGGAGGCTACATCTTCTTGAACCACTGGAATAGGGCCCAGAAACATAGTAGCCAGCAATTGAAATAGTGTGTGTGTGTGTGTGTGTGTGCGTGTGTGTACATGCATGTGTGCGTGTGTGTGTGTGTGCTAGCTTCCATGTGTACCTTTTTGTCTGCATGTAAGGGTTTCAACCGAAAACCATACTTGGCCACAGAACATTTTTCATGCATACTTAAGGTTAGTAATTTTATTTGGTGAAGCCTGATGTAATCTCATTATGGCAAATTTGACTCAGTGTGAGGTTTTCTTGCATCCTTTTGCATCAGAGGGCTGTGTAGTGTGTTTTTCCCTTGCCATGTGTCCAAGGTGTCACTCCCAGGGGTTTGTGATAGCACAGAGAGGTTGCTGATGCAAGGACTAATTGCTGGAACAAGCTCAACAATCAGCAATAAATCTGTAGGTAGGTTTACTCAGTTTTAGTGGAGGGACAAAATGCAATGTTGGAGTGAAAAAAAGAAAATAAGATTTGATTTCAACCATGAATGAAGACCGTTTTCACTCATTCTATGGGGTGGTGTGCTTGTGTAATTCACTTCTATAAAGTGTCGAGATATGTTCAAGTTGATGAGTGTTCATTTTGTCATAACAGCAGAGTTTTTGTGTTCAATCAGTTCATGAAGGAGAAGAAAACAAAGGTCAGCAAAGTCTTTGTTGATTTTTCCTTTTTGATGTTTTGTTGTTTTCAAAGTTACTGTGATTTTGTCATGCACTTTTCCAGCCTGCCGTACCTTAGATATTGTTTTCTCAAAGCACTTGTAGTTGAGTATCTTCAGTATTCTTTGGTTATTCCGCTCTTGTGCCTGTCCAATTTTGTGCTCCGTTTTATTACGCACAGTTTTGTTCTTGCTCAATGTGATGAATGTTAAGAGTGTGAAGAGTTCATACTTGATTGCCACCTTGAAGTTGAGGGGTACAAATGCTGACAATGTTTTCCTGTATGGTTTTGGAACAGAAATATTTATATTCAAAGTAGTGGCGAGGTTTATGCACAATCTGTTTGGAAATTAGGGTGGGGGATGGTGGTGGGGAGTTTAAAAATAATTATTAATCAAAGTTGTGCTTTGATGAATTAAAGGGAGGATATTCCTTCCAGATCATGGGTTAATAAAGATTTTGCTTCATGACAGAATTGATGTTACAAGCACATGAACTAATGATATATGATGACTGATAAGGTGCTCACATATTTCGAACTATTGAGTTGGAATCTTGAAGCCGATAATGTATGCAAAAATTGAAGCATATATTTTGGGGATCACGAAGCACATGATGTATGCATAATTTGAACCACAGATTTGTGGGATCGTGAACCACAAGATGAATGCATTATTTGAATCACAGAATTTTGAGACCTTGAAGAACATCATGTAATAATAAATTTGAGCCATAGATTTGGAATCATGATGCACATGACATATGGACTATTTGAATTGTGGATTTTGGATCATTTAAATTCCTTCAGCCCTTTGCAGTGAGCTGATAAATTTGATACCAGTCATGTACATGTATGATGGAAACACATAACATGTATTTTATTTGTCATTGAAATGTTAGTATTTTGCACATTTCTGTATCATTTTTATTGTTTGAATGTTTTGCTGAATGAGTGGTTTTGATATATTTACAATGTACAGGCTTTTCTGTTTATATTAAATCCAGTTTGTATGTGTTATTTGCAAATTAAGAAGTATACATGTACAATGCCTTCTCTAAAGACCAGCGTTGAAATGGCAGCTTTGAAACAGTGGGGAAGGGGTTCTTTTTTATGTTTTCCAGAAAAATCATCCATAATGACCACACAAGAAAGCAAGTGTGATTGAACACACAGGGAACTGAGACATGTGTAGTTACTTCACATCAACTTGAAAGTATCACTTATGGCTTTGCTCTCACTGACATTTTTGCTTTCACTCCTTCCATCTCATGCTTCTGCTGTTGCTGCTGCTTATCTTCCCTTTTCTCCTCCTCTGCTCCTTTCAAGCTTCTGTTCCTCCTACTGCTCCTTGGTGCTTTTGAGGCCTTTTGTTGTTGCATATATAGTACAGTAGTAATTTAAAATCATTTTCATTTGCCCCTTTTTGGACTCCTCATTCAAATGGAATCAAAATGGAAAGAACAGTTTAGAAGTTGTGCCTTGATCTAAATTTTTTTATTGCATGAGTCTTGGGGAAAATAAAGACATATTGAGACACATGTGCCTCAGTCATATTCAAATAGTGGTTGCATGAAACGGGGGACTGACAGAATTAGTTTTGTCCATGTGCCTGAAAAAAAAGGTGAAGAATTTTTTTCCCCTCCAGAGGATTTTTTCTGCAGCCTTTATGCCCACCTCCACCATGCCTGTCACCCACCGTAGAGCTGGCGTTTTGGTTTTGCATGTACTGTGTGTCTGGTGATCAGTGCACAACAATTTATTTTCTTTTCTTTTTTTGGGGGGTGGGGGGTGGGGGTGGGGGGGTGAGTGGTAAAACACCATAAAACTTTCCATGCAGCTGAAAGAGCAAAAGATGGTCAGAAAGGAAATGCCTATTCTTTCCTTTACAAAAATGATTAACCTCATAAATGAAAAGAGTTTCGGTCTTTCTGGTTTCCTCCTTGACATGTTGCAGACAAGCTTCTGCAGACAGGTGCCAAGCGCCTACCCTAACCCTTACCCAACAGTAATCCTGCACCATAATCTTACACCCTAATCCTACTGTAACTCTAGGGCATGAGTGGCACTCATCAGCAGAAGTCTCACAATTTTCATTCTTGCTAGTGCAGATAATGAGCTCGATATGATCTAATGGCTAATGCTTTGCTGCAAAAGAATAAACCTGTAGTCATCCACATAGAGCATCACAGTTGTTAATTGTAGTTGACCATGCTTTTAAAATCTACATGGCATGTTTTGTAGTTATGGATACATATAAGCTGTGAGATACAGACTGTGTTGCATCAGTTTGTATGTCAGTCACTGATCTGCATGTTTATATAAACATTTATGTAATAAACATATACACTTGTCCTTTTCTTGGTGTTGTTAGATTGTATTTCCATATTTAGAGATGTTCCACAACAGCAGTCAATGTATGGATATGCATTTGTGAAATGTCATTGCATTCATGCAAGTATGT
>JAWQFJ010026840.1:12500-30199 GCA_034096865.1 Theodoxus fluviatilis | reverse complement strand
GTGTTACAAGTCCGCCTCTGAGTCTAGGGATATGGTAATTTATCACTGGTTGGATGAGGCCGGACTTGCACACATAACAGTCACTGCTTTCATTCGCACTGTCTCTTTCTCTCAAAACCAGAAGAAAAGGTCATGAGGAATCAATTAATAATGATTTAATCAAATAATGACAAACTATAATATATATTTCTGCAAAAATAAAGCATGCACTAGAAGAGTAGTTAGGACTAGGCCAGCCCTAATTAAGGTACAGGAATCTTCAGTTCAACGTGGGTGACTTATCTCGTGAGTCTCTTGGAAGCGCTCTCTGAATGTTCGTAGATGAAACAACGTTCATATAACACGAGTTTACTAACTTTCAATTCCAGAATTTTCAAGGGAAAGGTAGGTTCACAGTTACTGCTGAAGGTATAGCGGCGACAGCAGCGCTGGTGGGAACTTGTCTCTAGTCCCAACAGAAGGGGTGACGACAACAGCGTTGATGGGTAGCGGCGACGGCAGCGTTGGTGGGCTAGTGTCTCCACAGGACGGTGGCAGGACGCTTCGTTGATGTCTGACACACCATGCTGTCTGCACCTGCACATGGGATCTCTAGATAACAATAGCTGCCATCTCCATTCCTTCCCTTTCAGTGACCATAACTTCAAAGTGACTTTGTTCACAAATGGGCCTGGATAACAATCACTGCCTTCTCTATTCATTCCCTTGATCCGCTTGGTTGAACTCACAGATGGGGGACCATCACAACTCGATTCTGGAAATTCTTCACCAGCATCCAACATTGTCAACTGCAATGACGAGCACAGTGACAAAAATGACCAGCCGTATTTATTAAGATCCTTGTCTCAGGAATGCCATGTTTCAACAACTGCCACTGACCTAGCATTGCACATATATCATGAGATCGAAGTATTGCAATTTTCTGTTTTACTATTCAAATCACAACAAAGAAAAAAGCTCGAGACAGAGTGTTTGGAACAGATTTCAGAAATACAAGTTTCTAGAATGGTCAGCCCGTCCGGTTCTTCAACAAAATTGTACTAAGGTGAGTCGACTGGTGGATGTAGGCAAAATATCTAATACATGAGGTTGCAAGAAAAGTTCCGCTCATCTTAAAACCAGAATGTTATTTTAGTGACACAGTATCTGTTCAAAAAAAGGACCGGGTTTCTTTTCTAACAACACACAGCACTCTGCCTGATCTTCCATGAATCGACAATTCCATTGCTGGACACATCAAGAGTAGAAAAGATCATTTGATATAGATTTGATGGAGGTATCTTTGAGACAAACAAAAGAAAATCGTTCAACACATACACAAAACTCGGGAAAGTTCAACTTGGGGATAAGTCCTTCGACATTCCAGCACAACATTCTTAAGTCAGTAAACTCTGTTCTCACCCGTTCATCTTGGCTAGTGTTGGTAGTCGTTGGCGATTCGCGTGTGTCTGGACTTTTCTATCTGTCCGGGCCGAGGCCGCACCTTCAGGAGCGAGCAGGATCGGAGGAGCGGGCGTCTTCGTCGACTGCGTGTCCGTGGTCCTCCTTCCCTGCCGCCGTGGCTCTTCGAGAGGTGGCGCGTCGAGTCACCTCCTCTGTCTCCGTCACTGCCTGCTCCCCTGGGCCCGTATGCATGAGAAGGAAGGAAGATTCCTCATGAATAAGACTTACTACAAAAGGAAATACTATAGACGTTACGTCAGACGTTACTTGCTATGAATGGGCGATGATTTGCGTTGTAGTTGTGACTGTAGAGGTATGTAGTAACTAGCTAGGGGGAATCCCGAGAATCCCGTCTTTGTGCGCATGTGCAAGCAACAAACAGTTGTCTGTTTGTTGACAGAGAACACACTATGTGCGCACGCAAGCCCTCGTGCAACTCATCTGCAATTTCCAATATATCATGGCGATGAAATACAAATCTATTGTAGATTTCTTCATCATCGAGCAAATCACGCGGATTCGTTCGGTCTCTGTTCTGTCCCGTCTCCTCCGTTGCTGTTGCTGATTAAACACGCACGTGAGCTGTCATTTTTCGTGTTGACATACTTTCATGTTCTCGCTCCAGCCTCAGCTCGCACTTTTCCCAACAAACTTGTGAGATCCTGGCGTACGTCGACACAGTCATATTTCCTCGCTTACAAAAATAAAGCAATTTAATCTAAACAGTGTTTTCATAACAAAAATGCCTTTTCATGGCATCAAATGAAACTATCTTTGTACACAATGTCAACAGATGCTTCGGCGTTTAGATGCGTCGATCCACATTTTCATTACAGTAAATGTAAGAGCTTATACGACCTATTGATGGATTCAACAGACAGCTTTGATAAATTAATGCTGTTCATTGTTCACCATTCGTTTGGATGGGTTTTAAGTATCCCAAAACACAGCGTTTTCTGTTCGAACCGTAGACAGCAATGGCGACTAAACTCGCTGTAACTACCGCTGTACTCATGGGTCCTGGCTGCAGTAGAAATTGGGTTGTTTACCACATGGTTACTTGTGAAGGAACCACCACATTCGATTCATGCATCCGCAAGTAGTGATTTTACTGGAGTAATAACGTAGTAAGACGTTGCTTTCCTCTCGTGCAAACGGACCCAGGTGTTGCGGCGTTCTTCCCTGCTTGAAATGGGCAAACTTGCCGTGTGCCTGCGCTTCATTCATCTGTGCGATCTGGCGACGAGTGAGGTCGGTGCTAACCCGCAGTCCAACTTTCTTCCTCCTCTCCCTGGCTTCTCGGTCTTTGAGAATGCTCTCCACTTCACTCCACCGCGCGAATTGGGCAATGAGGTGGAGTGGATATCGTGCATACTGCCCTCTGCCGACTCGATGAGCTCGTGAAATGTCGTCTGTAGTCCGCGTTTTAAAGCCCCGTGTGGGTTAGGGGTCAGAATATAACCACCTCGTCTCCCCACGCGATTCGTAAGAGGCGAATAACTAGTGACATTGTGACATGACTTGCGCTTACTCTAAACTATTGTGATTATTGTGCATTATGGCATCACAGCCTACAAAAGCTGACAGGCGATCGTGACTCTACCTCATCCACCTCTTGCTCCAGGCCGTGAAAAGTAGTTTTCAGTTTTTCGTTCTCGCACTGTAACGAGTCTATTTTGTCTCCGTGTACTTCTTGCTGCATATCCCGTTCCTCAATTCTCTGTTCATCTTTCTTTATGCTGCATATCCCGTTCCTCAGTTCTCTGTTCATCTTTCTTTATGCTGCATATCCCGTTCCTCAGTTCTCTGTTCATCTTTCTTTATGCTGCATATCCCGTTCCTCAATTCTCTGTTCATCTTTCTTTATGCTGCATATCCCGTTCCTCAATTCTCTGTTCATCTTTCTTTATGCTGCATATCCCGTTCCTCAATTCTCTGTTCATCTTTCTTGCTGCATATCCCGTTCTTCAGTTCTCTGTTCATCTTTCTTGCTGCATATCCCGTTCCTCAGTTCTCTGTTCATCTTTCTTTATGCTGCATATCCCGTTCCTCAGTTCTCTGTTCATCTTTCTTTATGCTGCATATCTCGTTCCTCAGTTATCTGTTCATCTTTCTTGCTGCATATCCCGTTCCTCATTTCTCTGTTCATCTTTCTTGCTGCATATCCCGTTCCTCAGTTCTCTGTTCATCTTTCTTTATGCTGCATATCCCGTTCCTCAGTTCTCTGTTCATCTTTCTTGCTGCATATCCCGTTCCTCAGTTCTCTGTTCATCTTTCTTTATGCTGCATATCCCGTTCCTCAGTTCTCTGTTCATCTTTCTTTATGCTGCATATCCCGTTCCTCAATTCTCTGTTCATCTTTCTTTATGCTGGATATCCCGTTCTTCAATTCTCGGTTCATCTTTCTTTATGCTGCACATCCCGTTCCTCAGTTCTCTGTTCATCTTTCTTGCTGCATATCCCGTTCCTCAATTCTCTGTTCATCTTTCTTTATGCTGCATATCCCGTTCCTCAATTCTCTGTTCATCTTTCTTTATGCTGCATATCCCGTTCCTCAGTTCTCTGTTCATCTTTCTTTATGCTGCATATCCCGTTCCTCAGTTCTCTGTTCATCTTTCTTTATGCTGCATATCCCGTTCCTCAGTTCTCTGTTCATCTTTCTTGCTGCATATCCCGTTTCTGAATTCTCTGTTCATCTTTCTTTACGCTGCATATCCCGTTCCTCAATTCTCTGTTCATCTTTCTTTATGCTGCTTATCCCGACTTTCAATTCTCAGTTCATCTTTCGTTATGCTGCATATCCCGTTCCTCAGTTCTCTGTTCATCTTTCTTTATGCTGCATATCCCGTTCCTCAGTTCTCTGTTCATCTTTCTTTATGCTGCATATCCCGTTCCTCAGTTCTCTGTTCATCTTTCTTGCTGCATATCCCGTTCCTCAGTTCTCTGTTCATCTTTCTTTATGCTGCATATCCCGTTCCTCAGTTCTCTGTTCATCTTTCTTTATGCTAAAAATGTCAGTCGAACCTTTCAGATTCCGCGTGCAATTTTCACTTCATCTTCTTCCGCTTTGACAGCTGCAAGCCCGGTCTTAATTTCTCCATTATCATTCTTGAACTCTGCGAACATCTCTTTCAGTCTTGCCATGATTTCTTCATTAGCGCATGGGCCTGGGTTGGATTCGATCCTGGCAATGAGCAGGAGGACCGGGAGCACACAAAAGACCAGCAAACCTTTAGAGAAATGTAGGCCTGTTTCGTTCTGCATCTTATTGTGCACTTTTCTTCCGGCAAACATCCCGATCCGTTATCGATCCGTAATCGGTATGTCTCAGTTTTAATCCCCATGACGAGATGTTATCTCACAGCACATAAGTCGGCGGTTGATGAAGAAAGATTGCAGACAGAACCACAAACTTTAAATAACGGCCTGTTGATAAGCCGGTAGAGGCAGCAAGGATTGGTGAGACTTGCAGCAACGAGCCTTGTTTCTAGCTCAGTTCGTGCTCACCAGTTTCCAGCTTTGGCCACTTGTCTTATTACACGCCATTTTTAACGAATGACACGGATCACCGAAGAAAGTTAAAAAGTATTTAATTCATTCATTTGTCGATCGATCAATGACATTTTCAGGTGTTAATACAAATTAATGTTTGCAAAAACTTAAATGAAATGGACACACCCCTATTTTCAAAAATCAGAGCCAAGAGCATGTCACACAAAAGTGTCAATAACGAGTGTGGCCGCCATTTGCTCGGATGCACTCCACGCAGCGTTGTCGCATGGACCTGACCAAAGTCTGGAGGGTGTTGTGGGGAATTGCCTGCCACTCCTGGTCCATATTCTGGAACAGAATGTTGAAGTTTTGTGCATGAGTGTGTTTGGCGCGAAGCTATCGCCCTAGGA
This sequence comes from Theodoxus fluviatilis, assembly GCA_034096865.1. Classification (NCBI taxonomy): domain Eukaryota; kingdom Metazoa; phylum Mollusca; class Gastropoda; order Cycloneritida; family Neritidae; genus Theodoxus; species Theodoxus fluviatilis. Next base: position 24,854 of record JAWQFJ010026840.1, on the reverse strand, counting down.
CATCCCAGAGGTGTTCGATCGGGTTCAAATCAGGTGATCGGGCAGGCCAGTCCATCCTGGTGACTTGTTGCTGCTGCAGAAAGTTGGTGACGACCCGCGATCTGTGTGCCGGAGCGTTGTCGTCCTGCAGTACGGAATCTGGTCCTTGATTGCATGTTAACGGCATTCAGACGGTTGCGAACAGTCTGATCACTGATGGTAACGTTGGTGGCTGCCCGCAGCTGCCCTCTGAGCACGTTGGCAGTGGCGGTTCTGTTGCGTAGGGCCGACAGGATGACGTAACGGTCTTGCTGTCTGGTCGTGAGTCGCGGGCGTCCAGGCCTGCGTGGCTCCTGCACACTCCCACTGCCATGGAAGCGGTCTCTTAGTCTCTGAATGACGGAATGTATCACTCGGAGTCGCCTGCCAACTTCCCGCACTGCCACACCTTCATTGAGAAACGCAATGACCATTTCTCTTTCAGCGTCATTCAGGCGGCGTCTTGGGGGCATGGTTGAAAATTTAAAATAAACTGTGTTTCAACTGGCCACTCGTCAGTGCAACTGGCTGACATGTGCTCAGAAAAGATTCAGCTAACACAAGCAGAGCAGTTTTCAGTCTGCACTTGTCTGCTCGGTCAGCCACAGGCATTTGGAAATTGAACATTTTAACGAGATTTTTCCGTTTCTTGTGTGGCCCAGTGTTGAGCAGTTCTCATGAACTGATCTCAACACTGTTCAAAAACACCTTGGCTTGCACTTTGGGTTTCATTTGAAACAATTATTGTGTCCAAAAAAAGACGCGTCTTTTATTAAAAACAGAGTTCTTGTAAACAGTGCCAAAAATGAAGGTGGCCCTTGAATTATTTTGAGTAGTGTATAGTCACAGGATGTAGTCTCTCATACGTTTTTAACCTATTAGCATTACTACACGGTCTGTAGTAACGACATGTACGTATCACCTACCACAGGCTAGCATACATGTAGCGACCGCACACGTGGACACCTGATACCGCTCAAAAATGGATGTGGTTCAATCGTCAATGATTGAGAACAACGCACAAAATTGACGGGACTCTGTTGACAGAGCGGAAAAGTAGCAAAAGGTTGCTGAGACTTGGTTGGGAGATAATCCTGTCCTTATCTCGGCCGCCAGTGAACGTGTGCCTCAGTCCGTACTCAAAGTTAGTGTTCAGCCATCATACCATAGGGCAGGTAGCCGAGCGTTTGCCTAGCGATGAAATATGATTTCACAAAAACTACACAATTCCATAGAATAGTTCCACAGACTTGCACACTATGTGCATTCAATCTATACGAGATTTTCTGCACTGATTTTGGCGTCCATACAGTGGATTATTGACTTTAGTCACGTATTGCAGCCATAGCACATGACAAGCCGTCCGTCCCAGCTCGTGAGTAGATTGAGAGAGAGAGAGAGAGAGAGAGAGAGAGAGAGAGGCAGAGAGAGAGACACAGAGAGAGAGACACAGAGAGAGAGATAGACAGAGACAGAGACAGACAGACACACACACAGACATAGAGAGAGAAAGAGAGAGAGAGAGAGAGAGAGAGAGAGAGAGAGACAGAGAGAGACAGAGAGAGAGAGATTGATTGATTGATTGATGACTTTTTTAAGGCGGACGACTCATCTTTGATTTAAAAAATACAGATATAATCAGGCAATGTAATACAGATAGGAAATGATAACTTCCCGATACTCTGGAAACTGCAATGAGCATAAAAATAGCGTCTACATCAACATACTACAGTATGCAGACTGTCGTTAAAAAAAACACAGCATGATACATTGCATTAAAATAAATCGTGAATTTCCCTTTTGAATTGTCTGCTTTGCAGATCCCTTTAACAATGAACAGCAAACCTCAATAGTATAGACGTGACTACACATAAACATCTGAAGAATGTTCTAGCTTTTCGCTGCGAAGTATAAAAGCATAACACAAATACACATTTACATAGCAACATCTCGTGTTTTAGTTACATCCCGTCCATTGATCAAGTACTTCACCTCTGGATACTGTGTCCTCTACAAATGTTTTTAAATGTGTTTGCCCCACAGATCATCATAAGCATGGAAGTGGATTAAAATATGACTTTCATGTTTAAAATCTTTACAAAATGGACATTCTTTCCCATGGATTTATTTATTCATTTGATTTGTCTTGAGGGCGTTGCATCTTAAACGGAAACGTGTAAATGCGTCCCTGAACTTTTTCATATTTACATAATTTAGATAGTTTTTGAGCTCTAGGTTCCGTTTGAAGGAGATAGAGATAAAAGAGAGAGAGAGAGAGAGAGAGAGAGAGAGAGAGCGAAGATATATAATATAGAGAGAGAGAGAGAGAGAGAACGAACGAACGAACGAATGGTTTATTCTTGTGAGGCCACCGGCCCATCACAACTCGGTTACAAATAATATGCCTCATCGGCCACCGCAATACAAATCGCTTCTTGTCTTCTCTTAAACGTATAATACAGAAACATAGCAACCGTGCGTACTGCTTTTGGCTCTTCCAGTGACAAGAGTGTCTAAACATCACATGCTTTGGTATTCGTCACCAACTTGGAAAAGTACATTCGTCGCAGATCCTCATAGACAGGACATTCAAACAACAAATGCTTTTCACTTTCGTCATCTTCATAGCAAGCTGGACATAGATAAGCATTTTCAGACCGTTCTTTTGCAAATCTATACTTGTGAGTGAACAAGTTGCTAAACCCTGTCCTAAAATGGACATACACAACTCGGAAAACTTTTTAATCCAATATATACAAATACTTCTCTCTCATCCAGTCTGTCTTGAAGGATCTGTAGAACTCGTATCTACCACTCCCTGCCAATGAATTTGACCATACATTTCTGTATTCAATGATAAGGCGCTTTCTGATCTCTAACAAAACTTCGGCTCATTTTGCACATTCTGACTACACCATACATCCGCAAATCCATATCTGTACAATACTTCTTTTATTTTGTCTACCCAATTATCGTAATTTCCTGAGAGAAGCATCATCTTATAAACTTTGTAAGGGTAACGAGTAGCATCCATCTTTAACACACGTAACCAAAATTTAATAACACGTAGCGTTGCATTGATGTACAGTGGATATCTTCCAGTTTCACCATACATCATCAAGTTAGGAGCTTGCGAAGGAACATTAAGAAATCTTTTAATGGCTTGTAGATGTACAGATTCCACTACCGAACAGCTAAATAGGCCCCACAGCTCTGATGTATACAAAAGTACAGGCTGTATCTGCGTAGTAAACATTCTGAAATACACATCCGGTGAAATATTTCCCAATCTTCTTAAGCATTTTGTCAGTTGGATCATACCTGCTTTTGCTCTACATACAAGATCAGACTGTAACATACTGACGGACAGTCTCCAGGTAAACAATGCTCCAAGATATCTGTATTCATTGACAGTCTCAATTTTCTCTGTACCCAGATACCACTTCTCATGGCTCGCTAAATAACCACCATTTCTGAAGACAATTATTTTTGTTTTTTGTTTATTTATATGAAGACCAACTGTGTCAGAACCTTCTTTGAGATGATTTAGTTGGTTTTGCAGACCCACAACTGTGTCCGAGATAAGAACAATGTCATCCGCGAACAACAACAGATATATAACCGTAGAGTCAGGCATAAGCTGTATGTCATGCTTCCCATGTTTAATCACAATCTTGGCAACATAGTTCACTAAAAGATAAAAAAGTATCGGACTCATTTTACACCTCTGTTTCAATCCTCGGGTGTATGCAAATGAGTCACTGTAGCGACCGTTGGATCTTACGCAGCTTTGAACATCAAAATACATTGCTTGAAGCATCTGGAGTATTCTCCCTTTCATACCGTAACGTTGAAGGATTTCCCAAAGAACATTTCTATTTATTCTTTCAAACGCTTTTTAAAAATCTACAAACACTGCATACAATTTTCTATGTCTCGATAGGTATCTATGAATGACAGAATGAAGAACAAAGATATTATCCATCGTCGAATATCCTTTCCTGAAACCTGCCTGCTCTTCACCAATTAAACCGTTACTTTCAGCCAATCTTGTAACCTGTCACTAATCACAGATGTGAAAACCTTACTAAAATGCTGGTGATAGAGATGCCTCTATAATTATCTGGGATAGAGGGGTCTCCTCTTTTGTAAATAGGAAGTATAATTGATTTTGACCATATTCTTGAAAACACTTTCTTGCCAACACAGTATTAAACAATTGAACAATTATGGATAGTATTCTCTCAGGTGTACATTTGAACATTTCTGCCAGCATCTTGTCTTCCCCTGCTACCTTTTTAGTTTTCAGTTTTGCTATGGCACAGCTAACCTCATCATTTGTTATATCACAGTCAAGGGGCGACAACTCGTCAGTTGCTACTGTGAGTACATCATAATCTATTTGCAGTTGTTCAATTGAAGCATGACTATATATTTTAACAAAATAATCTTTCCATTCCTCACATGAAATACTACATTGTATAACAGATCTAACATTAAGTTTTCTCACCTGTCTCCAGAACAAAGAGGGGTCACTGATATTTTCTACAAGACACTTAACAGTGTTAACTCTATATGCCTCTTTCTTTGATTTCAACAACTGCTTGTACTCTTTTCTTCTTTCTCTGTACACCTCTTTGTCGCACGCTGCCAATGTGCGGCTATATCTGCGGAGTAATGATCGTAACAATTTCTTCTTTTCTCTACATTCTCTATCAAACCATGGTTGACCATGCATTGCTCTCCCGAACACAACTGATTTCTCCAATGGTTCAGCAGCTCTTATAGCAGTCAGTAACAGATTCAGCCATAGTGTTTACATCCATATCAACATCTAAGTCAGCTGCCACTTCTTCGATGTTACTTGGTAAATTTCTTTTGAACTCTTCTTTAAATGTATCATCCCAAACTATTTTACTGCTGACGAAAATTTCTCTTACATTACTCACAACGTCGTTTCTGCACTTGAAACATAAAAACCGCTGGCGCTGAACCTCCAGGTTTTGGCATATATATTAATTTTTTTTAAATATTGGGTTCGGACCCGCAACCTCTCGAGAAAAGAGGGGGGAAAACACACACACACACAAAAACAAAAAAAACAGGTTGGGTTCGAACCCACAACCTCTCGAAAAAAGAGAGGAAAAAAGTTTCAGCGCAGAATCGAATCTGGTCATGCATGACCAAGAGTCTAACGCTCTACCAGCTGAGCCATTAGAGAATTGATATGACAGAGTGTTTGTAAAGCATTTATAACGTTCTTTTCCGTGGCCACAGGAGCAGCTAAATCTCAACCGGCTGAATAAAAGCAAAGGAGTCTGTGCGGGGGTGAGTCTCAGATCTGCATTTGAAATTGAACATTACTGCTCATTGCTCGTGCAAGGCTGTATAAGTGTTGTTGTTTTTTTAATCATTTATCTGTTACGCGTTTGATGGATTAACCTAAGCTCGCATTCCAAAATTGTAGAACCTACTGCTGAAGTGTTGTGTGTGGATCCAAAAATCTTGCGCAACTGTCCTTTGCACTGACTGTCCTATGCACGGACTGTCCTTTGCACTGACCGTCCTTTGCATTAACTGTCCTTCACACTGACATGTCGCGCTCACCAGTGCTTCGGACACATGCCGGTCATTCTGTGCACTGGTCAGTGTGAAAGTGCATAGGACAGTCAGTGCATCGGACAGTCAGTGCATAGAACAGTCAGTGTGAAGGACAGTTAATGCAAAGGACAGTCCGTGCATAGGACAGTCAGTGCGAAGGACAGTTGCGGAAGCTTTTTGGCTCCACACACAACACTTCAAGTGTAGGTTATAAAATTTTGGAATACGAGCTTAGCTTACTCCATCAAACACGTAACAGATACATGATTAAAAAACCAACAACACTTACCCAGCCTTGCACGAGCAATGAGGATGGTTGATCTTCTGCTTAGCAGCGTCAAGATGGAAAGAAAGTCGATACATAATGTGCTGCTTAATTTTTTCCGCATTGATCTGAAGCACCGAGCTGTCACCTCCACCGTTTAATCCGCTTGCTAATAGATCTTAATTTCGTCTAAATAACATGAGTAGTATTTATTCATACCCCTGTCTATCACAGTCTGAGAAATCTTCTCACTGTCTGGCAAAAATGAGACACAAATGCTGTCCAGAATACAATGCAACGAGTTAGTCGGCGTTCATTCGGAAGCCATTTTGGCGCCTGCAACTGTTACCACGCGAGATACAGCGAGAAAGGGACGTGGCTGTGGAGTGGGTCGCCATTCCATCAATTGACTACTTGCATCGTAAAAAATCCTTCTTTATCCTTTCACCAATGTTCTCGAAATTCATCCTCCTCAAAAATCTACTCGCAAATGACGTCACGTTATTGATGACGTCACACATTTCGCAATTTCGCCATTCCATGAATCGAGTATTTGGGGAGGCGCTGTCGAGTGTACGACCTTAAAAAACCACTTTCTCTTCAAGCCTCGATTCTGAAAATTTGATACATTCAATCGGACCTAACTTCCAGTTAGTGTGCAAAATGTCAAGGAAATCCGTCCAGTAGTTTTTGAGAAATCAGCCGTGGAGTCGGGACAGACACACACACACACACACACACACACACACACACAGACAGATAAAAACCGCTGGCGCTGAACCTCCAGGTTTTGGCATATATATATATATATATATATATATATATATATATATATATATATATATATATATATTTTAAAGATCGGGTTCGAACCCGCAACCTCTCGAGAAAAGAGGGGGGAAAAACACACACACACAAAAACACAAAAAACCAGGTTGGGTTCGAACCCACAACCTCTCGAAAAAAAAGGAAAAAAAGTTTCCAGCGCAGAATCGAACCTGGTCATGCATTGCTCATTGCTCGTGCAAGGCTGGGTAAGTGTTGTTTTTTAAATCATTTATCTGTTACGTGTTTGATGGAGTAACCTAAGCTACTGTTGAAGTGTTGTGTGTGGATCCAAAAAGCTTGCGCAACTGTCCTTTGCACTGACTGTCCTATGCACGGACTGTCCTTTGCACTGACCGTCCTTTGCATTAACTGTCCTTCACACTGACTGTTCTATGCACTGACAAGGAGATTGTCACGAAGGAAAGGAGGGGAAGTGCGCTTTCTACAGTGGGTAAAGATCTAGCAGTCCGCTCCAAGTTTTTGTCGCGCTCACCAGTGCTTCGGACACGCACCGGTCATTCTGTGCACTGGTCAGTGTGAAAGTGCATAGGACAGTTAATGCAAAGGACAGTCCGTGCATAGGACAGTCAGTGTGAAGGACAGTTAATGCAAAGGACAGTCCGTGCATAGGACAGTCAGTGCGAAGGACAGTTGCGCAAGCTTTTTGGCTCCACACACAACACTTCAAGAGTAGGTTCTACAATTTTGGAATGCGAGCTTCGGTTACTCCATCAAACACGTAACAGATAAATGATTTAAAAAAAAAAACACTTACCCAGCCTTGCACGAGCAATGAGGATGGTTGGTTGATCTTCTGCTTAGCAGCGTCAAGATGGAAAGAAAGTCGATGTGGTGCTTCATTTTTTCGCATTGATCTGAAGCACCAAGCTGTCACCTCCACCATTTAATCCTCTTGCTCATAGATCTTAATTTCGTCTAAATAACATGAGAAGTATTTATTCATACCTCTGTCTATCACAGTCTGAGAAATCTTCTCAATGTCTGACAAAAATGAGACACAAATGCTGTCCGGAATACAATGCAACGAATCTGCGTTCATGTGGAAGCCATTTTGCCGCCTGCATCTGTTACCACGCGAGATAGAGCGAGAAAGGGGCGTGGCCGTGGAGGGAGATTTCGGCTATTCCATCAATTGAAATCTCATGGGGTGGTTTTCGAGTTTACGACCTAAATAAATCAATTTTTTTTCAAGCCTCGATTCTGAAAATTTGACACATTCAATCGGACCTAACTTCCAGTAAGTGTGCAAAATGCCAAGGAAATCCGTCCAGTAGTTTTTGAGAAATCAGCCGTTAAGAAGGGCCTGAGGAGCAGAGATACACAATAAATTACGTCACGGTATTGATGACGTCACACATTTCGCAATTTGGCCATTCCATGAATCGAGTATTTGGGGAGGCGCTGTCGAGTGTACGACCTTAAAAAACCACTTTCTCTTCAAGCCTCGATTCTGACAATTTGATACATTCAATCGGACCTAACTTCCAGTTAGTGTGCAAAACGTCAAGGAAATCCGTCCAGTAGTTTTTGAGAAATCAGCCGTGAGGTCGGGACAGACAGACAGACAGACACACACACACACACACACACACACACACACACACACACACACACACACACACACACACACACACACACACAGACAAATAAAAACCGCTGGCGCTGAACCTCCAGGTTTTGGCACTATATAAAAAAGATCGGGTTCGAACCCGCAACCTCTCGAGAAAAGAGGGGGAAAAACACACACAAAAAAAAAAAACAGGTCGGGTTCGAACCAGCAACCTCGAAAAAAGAGGGGTAAAAATAGTTTCAGCGCGGATTCGAACCCGTTCACGCATGACCTAACGTTACAATAGTCCAACGCTTTACCATCTGAGCCATTGCGCAACTGACGTGACTACGTGTTTGTAAAGCAATTATAACGTTCTTTTCCGTAAACTCCCTCGCTTCGTATTTTGCACTATAAATTGTAGAAAAATGGATGATAGTTCATGAAATTTGAGTGGTCTTGTACATTTTAGGATACTCAAGGTCTATTTCTGCCAAGTTTAATATTGATTCACTGCCATTAGGCCACGCGAACAGACTACCAAGTTGTAACTTTTCTGACTTGCGTTCCACTCACACATTTTTGACCTGGTGGACATGTACTCGATTAATTGACTCGATTAAATTGAACTGATGTATTTGATATACATTTGTATTAATCCTGAAAAATTACGAAATCATACTTCATTCATTCGCGCATTAGTCTCGGCAGCGTTCAGCGGACGAAGTAAACATCACTACTTCGACCATAACGTAAGACGTAAGTGCGAGTTGCAGACAAAACTATCACCGTCACATGACACGAACCGGCCAATCAGAAGAGGTGACGCCGAATGTCAAGTTACTGCTATCTTACGGTCGTAATAATCGGACAAAGTCTGAATAATCTGAGAAAGAAAATCGAATTGGTTTATTATTTGTATGAATACGAGTTTTTTGATCGACTTCGGTCAATTTCGGGCTGCCTGGCAGTGATGATTTGTATACAAAGCTGTCGTCTGCTAGGTGAAAGCAATCCGCGAATTAAGCCAGCAAAGTTTCGACCATGAATGGACAAAGTCGTATTACGACCGTCAGCGTCGATTAAAAACGCTAAAAACGATTGCACCACACACTCAAAAACCCTCTTTTTGTGTAAAAGGGGCAGAAAAATGTTTTGACTAGAGATCCATTTGGGGTAAGATAGGTTAGAAATGATCCAGCGTGTGCAGTGTATGGAAACAGAGTCGCCCTTCTCTAAGTCTAACCCACTTTGTGTTTGTAAAATATCAACCCATTCAGACATTCAAATGCACAAAAAACAAAACAGGAATACTTTACAAAGCCAGTTTTATCTTATCTATCTCTTGAAAGCTTTATTGATCGACGTGTGTTATTTCCAACACCACATGCATGTACAAAAGCAGCCTTGTTTGTGTGTTGTCAAAGTTTGAAAGTTCGTCCCCTAGTGAATGGGGATTTTTTTTCACAGTGTCAGATCTTAATTTCGTCTAAATAACATGAGAAGTATTTATTCATACCCCTGTCTATCACAGTCTGAGAAATATTCTCACTGTCTGGCAAAAATGAGACACAAATGCTGTCCGGAATACAACGCAACGAATCTGCATTCATGTGGAAGCCATTTTGCCACCTGCATCTGTTACCACGCGAGATAGAGCAAGAAAGGGGCGTGGCTGTGGAGGGAGATTTCGGCTATTCCATCAATTGAAATCTCATGGGGTGGTTTTCGAGTTTACGACCTAAATAAATCACTTCCTTTTCAAGCCTCGATTCTGAAAATTTGACACATTCAATCGGACCTAACTTCCAGTAAGTGTGCGAAATGCCAAGGAAATCCGTCCAGTAGTTTTTGAGAAATCAGCCGTTAAGGAGGGCCTGAAGGGCAGAAATACACAATAAATTACGTCACGGTATTGATGACGTCACACATTTCGCAATTTGGCCATTCCATGAATCGAGTATTTGGGGAGGCGCTGTCGAGTGTACGACCTTAAAAAACCACTTTCTCTTCAAGCCTCGATTCTGACAATTTGATACATTCAATCGGACCTAACTTCCAGTTAGTGTGCAAAATGTCAAGGAAATCCGTCCAGTAGTTTTTGAGAAATCAGCCGTGAAGTCGGGACAGACAGACAGACACACAGACAGATAAAGTCTGTAGGACCTCCAGTAAACCTGGAGGGGGAAAGTCTGTAGGACCTCCAGTAAACCTGGAGGGATAACTCCAAGCATAAATGGGACGTCAGAACATTTTCTTTCACAGAAAGTGATGTACAGTAGGGTAACAACTCATTCGAAACCATAAAGTAGTCGATTACGCTGTTGCCTGTGCTTGAAATGTAGGTAAACTTGCCATTTAAATCTCCAGATATGTTACCATTCAGTATACACAGATCAAAGCCAGCACAAGCGGACAACAGTTCATTACCAAAATAATTTACTGTGTTGTCCTGGGAACAACGGGAATCGTTACGAAAATCACGCATTCTAACAGAAAAGTTGCTACAAGTTTCTGCGTTATTATTACCAGTGCAAGCATTGAAGTCGCCACAAACCAACAAGAAACAATGAGGGAAGGCTGTTGATAGATGCAACAAACACTGCTCAAGCACTAATATTCCGTTTTGTTCTCCCAGTAAGGTATAATACGGAGACCCAGCAGGTGGAATGTACACGCACAACACTATTACATCTTTATCTGACATAAACAGCAGATTGCTAAACCTGAACGCAAGCATGTTGTCGTAAATAAGTTCTACCTGCTCAACTAACCCAGCGATGTGGTGTTTTATCAAGCAAACAACACCACCTGACCTTCGTCCTCTCTCGGATAATTTCCGTGCTGGCGACACAAAACATTTGAAATCATTTTCAACACTGTCAAGTTTCAAGTATTCAACAAAGGTCTCTAACAGACACAAGAACTCAAATTTTTGGAGGAAGGGGAAAAAGTCAGGGTCTTCAAATTTCCGCAATATACCATTAATGTTCCATGAAAGAAAACCGCAAATACCTGCTGGTAGCTCTGTAGTTCTGACAGCGCCTCGGCCACTGTCCTAGGTGTTGCCGCCACGGGTAGACGCCCTTGTCGTGGAGCGGGTCGCGGGTCGGGTCTCTCTGCGCTCCCTCTCCCCATGCTGACTTGGAACAACACAGAGCTCAGTCCCACGGAAGTAGGCAAAATGTCCTGCTGCCCTCGCTTCCTGTAGCTGGCGTCTCTGCAGAGGTGTCCTGTCGTCGGATACTCCAATCCCCTTTTCTCTCAGTTTCTCCCTGGCTCGAAGAATGGCGATCTTATCGGTCATTCTGTTCAGGGTCGCCAGAAGAGGACGGTGTTTTCCCTCTGTAGCCTTGCCGATGTGGTGAACAACACGTACGCCCTTCTCCTGAAAACCGTTCGGCAGCATCCCACTCACAGCTTCCAGGAACTTTCTCTCACTGGTGTCCGGGGATTCATTTTCTTCTTCAGGAATGTTGTAGAGGAGAACGTTGTCTTTTCTGTGCAAAACTTCAGTTTCTCCAATTATTCCTCCATATAGTTTACTTGAGAAATCATCTCTGCCTGCCTGTCACTAACGTGCTTAATGAAAGCCTCCTGCATCTCCATCTTATTCTTGAGGGCGAGAAAGTCGTTTTGCACTTCAAGTAGCTTCCCATGCATTGCACCTATCTGGCCGTGGAGTTTCATGATCTCATTCATGATTCGTTCCGTGCAAGCACTTTGACTTTTTTCCATGTCCTCTTTCATCGAGGCCATTGCTTCCTCCAGATCTTTTTTCTCGAGTACTGGTCCCGGATTTCTCTCCACGGTTCCGGACAGAAGAAGAAGGAACGAGAGGTCATGGAGCGTCATCCAGAATCGCCCCTCTGTCTCTCCTGTCGATGCAACGAATGCTGCAGTGCAGCTCTGGCTGGCTCCGTGCCCTCCTACCATCCTGAAATCGGCGTGAAGCCTTGCCGCTGCCATATCCTTCCCACTCATGCCGGCAAACCAACCCTCCACGCTGTGTAGAGTAGCAGCATAGTGCACCAAGAAGCCTAACGCCAGTCCAAGGGTGATAGCCGCAATG
>JAWQFJ010026840.1:0-7500 GCA_034096865.1 Theodoxus fluviatilis | reverse complement strand
TGTGAAGGCCCAACAGCAAGGAAAGAATAAACAAGAGGTGTAGAATCTTGGGGGCCTCCAAGGAGGACAGCAACACCCGAACTTCCGTCGTTAATGCAAAAACTGATACAACAATTGTCTTCCATCTTCTTCTTCCCTGACACCTCCTAACAACTCATTCTAATCTAGATAGGGCATCAGCCACAACGTTGGCCTTGCCTGCTACATGAGCCACTACACGTGCCTATCCAACTCCCGCAGACTATCAAAGCCTTTTCACATTCAATCACTCAACCCACAACACACTTTCTACACGTCCACGAAACACACTCTCTCCGCGCGGCGAGCGCCGGGGTACTAACAACACACGTCAACAGCCTGATAAGAACATCAACGCTGTATAAAACAAACGCATCAACTCTCTCACTCACTCCCATTCATCCATCTCTCGGAGTTCATTCTTTTTCCTCTTCCTCCAGTTGTACCACCTTCTCTCTCTCTGTCTCATTTTTCCAGGATTCGTGACAGCACATGTGATTGCTTCCATCACTTCCTCTCTCAAATCATCCAGGAGAGAACACACACCCACGCGTCTCTCGCTGAATTTCTTCCTCGCTCTCAACCCGAGCGGACCACTTGGCTCTTTCAAGGGAGATAATTCCACAGTCTCCAATCCAGTCACACAGTGCTCTAGCAACGACACTGCCAGACTGCAGCAAACCACTTTCATTAGGCTGCTCTGCAAACACACATCTCCTTCAGTCTGCATCTCTCCTTCTCTCAGCCTTTCCACTCGAGTCTTCCCACAAGACTCGGGCTCAAAATCTATCTCTTTCTCCTTTCTCACACTCACACGTCCCTCTTCCACTTTCACTAGTGGGCTCACTCCACACCTCTCCGACACAGTGGCATCTCGGGGCTGGCCAAGAATCGCCAACACCTCTTCTCCCAGGAAACCTTCTGGAGACTCGCTCTCTCTCTCCTCCTCTGCCTGTTCACACAGAGCACGTGAATCAGGGTCATGCTTCTGCTCTTCCATTAGAGCTAACCTCTCTCCCACTGTCTCTGGACTCAAGACCAGTGAATTTGCCTCACCACCATCTCTCTCTCGATCATTGGAATGATCATCACCTAGCACTGGCGACATAAACGTGTCTCCCAACTCCACATTAGTCTCAGCACAAGACTCCAACCTGACCTCCATCCTACAGTATTCTCTCACACACTCAACACTAGCACCGCCATCAACAGGGGGTGACAAGCACAGACGCGCCATCTCACCCGCCTTGTCTCCTCTCTCCACTAGCACTTCTTCCCTCATAGTGCATTCTTCCTCAACACTAGTCTCAGGTAGCTGATCCTCCAGCTCTACCCCTGAACTTGCCAATCTCTCCCTCTTCTGGGTGGAGCGAATCAACACACCTCCAGGGATAATCCCATCATCCCTTCTCTCAGACTGACCCTCCCCACTCTGGACTCCGAGCACTACAGGCTCACAGGAGATAACTCCATCATTCTCCTTCTCAAACTGACTATCCTCACTCTGAGGAACTCCGAGCAACACAGGATCTCTCGTCTCACACGAGACATATACAGTCTTCCCCGAACCAACCACCTCCTTCTGACCCAAGGCAAGTGCAGCCTCTTCCGAACTGACCACCACCTTCCGGTCGGCTAAGTCATTCCCCAACAACCCGTCCACCCCTGGGATACACAGCTCTTCGGACACACCAACCACCGCAAGACCACTATAGTCTCTGGTCTCCAATCTCACCTCATGTAGGGAGCTAGAATGCTCTAAACCTGCAGCATCAACCCACAGAACCTTTTTCCCAGTGTTCAACTCCCCCCAGTCTGCAAGAACTCCAGACCGCACCAACGTAATCTCCGAGACTGTACTACGGTGCACAGTAACATGCACCTTCTTCCTCCCCACACACAACTTTCCTGGAGATACACATGGAACGAAATGCTCCGCAACACTTTCCCTCTCCTGACAGAGTCTATGGTTCTTACACAACTCACTCTCTCCAAACTCCACTCTACCCACGGTCTCACCCACAGGTCTGCTCTTCTCTGGCACTACGCCAAGGTATCTCATAAAGGCTACTCGTGGCCTAGTATGAGGAACCACTATCACTTGGCAGTCACATGCCATGTGTCCCACTCCCAAACATCTGAAGCATCTGACATTTTTGGGCGATCGGCTCACACTTCGCCGCCTATCTCCCCTCCATCCACTCACATGCCCTACAGGAAACTCTCTTGCTATCTTTCCCCGCTCCTCTCTCTCTCTCTCCCTATCTCCATCCTCTCTCTCCCTCCCTTTTTCCATATCTAGTTTATCTCTCTCTCTAACTCCTTCTTCATTTCCAACCTCTCTCTCAATATCTCCTCCCTCTGTCTCTCTCTCTCTTTCTCCTCTCTCTTTATTTCTTTCTCTCTCTCTCTCTCTCTCTCTCTCTCTCTCTCTCTCTCTCTCTCTCCTCCCTCCTTCTTTCCATTTCTCTTTCCTTTTCTTCCCTCTCTATCCTCTCTATCGGGGACTCTCTAGCTCTTATTCTCTCCTTCCTCCTTCTCTCCTTCTCTCTCCAGTCCTCTATCTCTCTCTCCCTATCCTCTCTCTCTCTCTCTCTCTCTCTCTCTCTCTCTCTCTCTCTCTCTCTCTCCCTCTCTCTCTCTCTCTCTCTCTGTATCTCCCGTCTCCTCCTTTCCAGCTCACATCGCCATTGGTCTTCCTCTTCTTCTCTTTCTCTCTGTATCTGCCTCCACATCCTCATTACCCTACGAGAAAACCCCGTATCTAGTCAGCAACTCTGCTCCGCCAGCCACAGTAAATGTTTGCTAATTCCACAAACACTAAAGAGGAAATCGGCAAGACTCCAAACACTAAATAACTGCACAATTTCTAGTGGGCTCAATAATGTCGAATCGAGTCACACAAAGTGGCAGATCACGAGAACAAAGGTCAATCAAACAATCAACGAGCAGGCTGTGTCATAACAACCATTCACTCCCAAAGCATAGCAAATCATGTGAGCAAAGCTGAATCAGCAATGCAGGTCTTGTCACAACAACCATTCATCCAAGGCGCAACCAATCACGCTCAAACTATAAGCAAGACTCCCGTTATTCTCTCTACTGAATGATCAGCATGAATCTCAAAAACTCCATGACAGGAAGACTACTCTTCTGTTATTAATTACATTCAAAATCCCGGACGAGCCCCCATTTGTCACGAGTAGATATAAGATTATTAAAATCTTTTAATTATGGATCGTTCTAGTCTAGGGGTGAACTGCACATATCTACTCGAACCTTCCATTCTCACTCAAACATAGATGACACACGTCTGAAAATGAGAAGTGGGAACACGGAAATCACAATTCAAACTCTTTAATTCTCAGGAGAATCAAATGCTTAAGTAGGATATGGTTGCTACAATCAAATTACCAAAATAATAATTCTAAATATGGTGATCTAAAATCATTCCCCAAAATAAAACCCTTAAATAAGTAGTCTGCCAGACCAGTGATACTTAACTGAGCTCGATGAAAATTCACAGCCAATCAGAGGCCGCTTCACCCGCACGTGGCGAGAGGGTGGCGAGAACTGGAGGGGAAGGGGGATTGGGATATCCATTCAGAAACGCACTTTCACAAACGATGAATGGAGATGTCCTGCGCTGCAGCGGGCAGGAGGTATTCGTCTTTTCCAAGTAGACGACGAGGTGGTCCTGAAACTTGAGGTTGGTCTGGCTGCGGTGGAGAGAGCTCTGGGGATGAACGTAGATGGGGAAAGCATAGCCCTGGCCTCGGTGTAGATATTAGCAGGCAACACCGCTAAACCTCTCGTGACAGGCGTCAGGACGGCTGCGGGCACATGGAGAATGTTGGTGCAGTGACGGATGTCACACGGCGAGTTTTCGAGAAGGCGACGTTGGTGGGCCTTTAACCTCCTGGCGGAAAATTAGGCTTAATAGAGTAAGCAGTTTTGGCGCTAGAAAAGACTAACATCGTGCGAAGCAGGGGTCAGGCCAAATTGTGCTCACAACGAGCTCGGGCAGGAGGGGAGCCAGGAGCTAAGACGTGTTGTCCGTGCAAGTGGTGCGAGAGAGGCTCACGGGAGATGGGAGAAGGGGGGAGAGGATGGGAAACTGTGGTAGAGAGAAGGGGGGTCGGATTTCGTCTGGGGAGACGAACGGTCGTGCCGGGGAGACGCTCTTGGGATGCGAGGGAAGCAGGGCCAGCGAGGTCGCCGTCGTTGAGGCTTTGACCGTGGGGTCTTAGCCTGGGTTAACTCGGGAGGGTCGAGACTGCAGTCGGGTTGCTGCAGTGGTGTTACACAGCCTGGTGAGGCTTTCTTTCTTTCTTTTTTCCTGTTTTTCCTGTTGGCGTTTCCTCTCCGGCCCAGTCCTGGTCCCGGGGCTGCTGCATGTCTTCTGCCGTTGGAGAGTAGGAGGACCAAGGATCGCGCGGATGGAAGGAGCTAGGACGCCGAGCGTTCACACCTTGTCCTGTGTCTACACTGAGGGAGTGAAACGTGGAGATACTACGGTCTACCGGTCTACGTTCTACGTGGGAACGCGGACCAAGTGACGCGAGTCGCCGTGGACGTGGTGGCTGTGCGTAGGCCATGCGCCCGCTTCTTGTGTGCTAGTGTGTCGCCAGTGGGTGGGACACCTCATGCTTCTTCCAGGAGTTTCCCTTGGAGCTGCCTGATTTTTTGGTGGTGTTCTGGACGTTGAGGAGGACAGATGGTGCGCGAGGAAAAACCTCGGGTAAGGTGACGAGTCTTTTTCTGCCTTTCCAGTTGGGTCTGGGTTGATATCGTCGGACTGCCGCGTTGGTAGCGGGTCATGCCTTTAAGAGGCGAGGACATGTGTTGCCCGGGTCATTACTGCTGTGGCAGCAGGGATGCCTTTAAGAGGCGAGTGGTTTGCGCTGGGTGTGATTCACGCTGCGAGAGGGCAGTTTCTCTTTGAAGGAAAGAGACGTTGTGCTTTGATCCCGAGGGAGGAATAGATGGTCAAGAGACGGGACTTTTCTTTCATGTGCTTACGGGAAACCTGCCCTGTGTGAGGGTAGCCGTTCTTTCCCCTTTGAAGCCCAAGCTATTAAGTGATTAGATTGGTGGGTGTGTGAGTTTGGTCGAGTGAGTGGGTGGAGTTTGTAATTTTGTGACTGTCGTTCATTTTTGGGGACTTTTGTGGTTGCAATAGACTGATATTGTTGCTACGAGTTTTGCAGTGTAGTGATGACCTGCGGAGACTGATTGCTGTGTTTGAAATGTACCAATATTATTGTGGGAATAGATTGCGGTAGGGCAAGTTCTGGCTTTGGAAGTTGGTGGCATTGGTTTGTTGTGTTTTCATTGTGTTCGATATTCTAAGTGGGGGTGGTTCATGGTTTGATGTTGTTTGAGGGGGTACTTTATTGGGGTGTTGATCAGCCATGCTAGTTTTTTTGTTGTTGTTGTATTGGTTTGTAAAATAAATTGTATTTGTTCTATTTCATTTCCTGTATTGTGGTATCTTTTGATTGGATGGTAGTTGTCTCTCTGGGAAAAAGTCTCAGCAGAAAGGGACTCGTGACAAAATGGGGGCTCGTCTGGGATCCAATCAATTGGTTTTGTAACTGTGTTTTCCTGTTGGGTGAGGTGTTGTATGGTTGAAGAGGAACTGTCGGTATTGTGGATGAGGTGGTCCGAGGTTTTAGAGGTCCAATGGCGGGGTTTGGTTGTGGGTGTGTAGTTTGCTTGGCTTTCAGTGGATGATGGCCGAGTCAGACCGGTCGGTACGAGTGTCAACTCTACGCCAGCATTCTCGGGGTCCGAGTCCGCCGCCGACTCCCGGGATATCCTCGCCACTGCTGTCCCCGGTGTTGGAGATGGCGGAGAAGTCCCTGTTCGAGCCGTTGGGGACCAATGTCGAGTTTTATCCTTCGACACCCGTCACTACGGGATCCGTAACTACGACTACGTCCACGACCCCGGTCGCCTTCTCGCCTCAGCTTAGGGAAGCAGGGGTGTTGTCGTTCGGCAGCGTCTCCTCGCCCATGGTGTCCAGGGGGGATAAAGGAAGGGGTAGGGGCGGTCCGCTTCCTTTTCGCCTATCATCGCCTCTCTTGACGACGTACATGTCCCCTCCACGACTAATCTCGGCCAAAGTTGAAGCAAAGCGAGAGCCTCCTGGCATTGGTGATCATCCTCAAATGCAGGGAGAGTCCATAGCGGTGGCTATGGCCATGATGCAGCAGATGCAACGAGAGACACTGGAGCTTAGGAGGGAGGCTGAGGTGAGAGACGCTCGGCACCGGGAGGAAATGGCGAGTATCCTGCAGGCGGTTGTGGGGCGGGGTCCGCTCCGCTCTCAGGCGGAGACCAGGGTAGACAATCACGTGGACGTGGATAGGAGGGACAATTACCGGCTACATTTAGAGAAGTTTCAAGATGAAGAGGATATTGACCGATACTTGCTACACTTCGAGAGAAACGTAGAAGCACATGGTTGGAGGAGGTCTGAATGGGGTCGCCGGCTGGCTCCCCTTTTGCAGGGAAAGGCGAAGGAGGCATGGCTCCGCATGGACACCACCGAGAGTCTTGAGTATGAGAAAATCAAGAAAGTTCTTCAGGAGGCCTTCCACAAGTCCGCCGACCAGTACCAGAAGACATTCCGGTCTATCAAGAGAGAAGGCGATGAGAATTTTAAAGAGTTTTTCATACGTCTGAGAACGGCTCTCATGCACTGGCTTTCTCATGAGGAGGTAGATCTAGGAGGCGCAGATGGCATCTTCGACCTCTTCCTCAAAGAACAGCTGTTGATGGGCTTCTCAGAAGAGCTCCTGCAACATGTCCTTGAAAAGGGAAAAACTTCAGCTAAGAAAATTGCGACCCACGCGTTTAATCACCTGGAAGCGCGTCGCATGGCCCGGTCGGCAATGTCGGTGTTCTCGCGACTCGACCCAGGAGACAGGACAGCTGCGCAGCCGAGGGAAGAAAAGGACGGTTCTGACCCACGGTCGAGTATCCGGAATGGGAAAAAGGGGACACCCAAGCACGATGGGAAATACGCCGATTCAGAGAGGGTGACGAATGAGGAAGGGTTCAGGGGAAGATGCTTTACGTGCGAGGGAATCGGGCACAGGGCTCGAAAATTGTCCGGGAAGAAGCACACTCAAGGCCATACGGTCGCGGAGGGATGTCGTGTCGCCAGCATCACCGTTGGAGACGTTGTGCGAGGCCTGCGAGAGGAAGGGTTTCGACCCAGAGGCTGCACGGGTGAGGGTAAATGGCATCGAGGTCGACAGCTTCCGGGACACAGGCGCCGAGGAAATATTTGTCAACCCGGATCTAGTCCGAGAGACAGACTACACGGGAAAAATCCGGGAGGCGGCCATGGGAGACCCTGAGTTCCGGAACTCATACAGAGAAGCCATCATCGACCTAGACTCCCCGTACCTTCAGGGTCGTGTGCATGCACTGGTCATCAACCAGCTGCGTCCTCCAGTGTACATCGGACAC
>JAWQFJ010026837.1:87500-90731 GCA_034096865.1 Theodoxus fluviatilis | reverse complement strand
AGCCGTTATCTGCACTGCAGCCGTTATCTGCACTGCACCAGTTATCTGCACTGCACCAGTTATCTGCACTGCACCAGTTATCTGCATTGCAGCCGTTATCTGTATAGACAGCCGTTATCTGTACAGACAGCCGTTATCTGTACAGCAGCCGTTATCTACACTGCAGCCGTTATCTGCACTGCAGCCGTTATCTGCACTGCACCAGTTATCTGAACAGCAGCCGTTATCTGCACCGCAGCCGTTATCTACACTGCAGCCGTTATCTGCACTGCAGCCGTTATCTACACTGCAGCCGTTATCTGCACTGCAGCCGTTATCTGCACTGCAGCCGTTATCTGCACTACAGCCGTTATCTGCACTGCACCAGTTATCTGCACTACAGCCGTTATCTGCACAGCAGCCGTCATCTGCACTGCACCAGTTATCTGCACGGCACCAGTTATCTGAACAGCAGCCGTTATCTGCACCGCAGCCGTTATCTGCACTGCACCAGTTATCTGAACAGCAGCCGTTATCTGCACTGCACCAGTTATCTGCACTGCACCAGTTATCTGAACAGCAGCCGTTATCTGCACTGCACCAGTTATCTGAACAGCAGCCGTTATCTGCACTGCACCAGTTATCTGCACTGCACCAGTTATCTGAACAGCAGCCGTTATCTGCACAGCAGCCGTTATCTGCACTGCACCAGTTATCTGCACAGCAGCCGTTATCTGCACTGCAACAGTTATCTGAACAGCAGCCGTTATCTGCACCGCAGCCGTTATCTGCACTGCACCAGTTATCTGCACAGCAGCCGTTATCTGCACCGCAGCCGTTATCTGCACTGCACCAGTTATCTGCACAGCAGCCGTTATCAGCACCACAGCCGTTATCTGCACTGCAGCCGTTATCTGCACCGCAGCCGTTATCTGCACCGCAACCGTTATATGCACTGCACCAGTTATCTGCACAGCAGCCGTTATCTGCGCTGCATCAGTTATCTGCACAGCAGCCGTTATCTACGCTGCATCAGTTATCTGCACAGCAGCCGTTATATGCACCGCAGCCGTTATCTGCACTGCACCAGTTATCTGCACAGCAGCCGTTATCTGCGCTGCATCAGTTATCTGCACAGCAGCCGTTATCTGCACTGCACCAGTTATCTGCACTGTACCAGTTATCTGCACTGCAGCCGTTATCTGCACCGCAGCCGTTATCTGCACAGCAGCCGTTATCTGCATTAACAGCCGTTATCTGTACAGCAGCCGTTACCTTCACAGCACCAGTTATCTGCATTAACAGCCGTTATCTGCACAGCAGCCGTCATCTGTACTGCACCAATTATCTGCACTGCACCAGTTATCTGCACTGCACCAGTTATCTGCACAGCAGCCGTTATCTGCACTGTAGCCGTTATCTGCATTAACAGCCGTTATCTGCGCAGCAGCCGTCATCTGCACTGCACCAGTTATCTGCACAGCAGCCGTTATCTGCACTGCAGCCGTTATCTGTACCGCAGCCGCTATCTGCACTGCAGACGTTATCTGCACTGCACCAGTTATCTGCACTGCACCAGTTATCTGCACTGCACCAGTTATTTGCACTGCAGCCGTTATCTGCACTGCACCAGTTATCTGCACTGCAACAGTTATCTGCACTGCACCAGTTATCTGCACTGCAGCAGTTATCCGCACTGCAGCCGTTATCTGCACCGCGACCGTTATCTGCACAGCAGCCGTTATCTGCACTGCATCCGTTATCTGCACTGCAGCCGTTATCTGCACTGCAGCCATTATCTGCACTGCACAAGTTATCTGCACTGCACCAGTTATCTGAACAGCAGCCGTTATCTGCACCGCAGCCGTTATCTACACTGCAGCCGTTATCTGCACTGCAGCCGTTATCTACACTGCAGCCGTTATCTGCACTGCAGCCGTTATCTGCACTGCAGCCGTTATCTGCACTACAGCCGTTATCTGCACTGCACCAGTTATCTGCACTACAGCCGTTATCTGCACAGCAGCCGTCATCTGCACTGCACCAGTTATCTGCACTGCACCAGTTATCTGAACAGCAGCCGTTATCTGCACCGCAGCCGTTATCTGCACTGCACCAGTTATCTGAACAGCAGCCGTTATCTGCACTGCACCAGTTATCTGCACTGCACCAGTTATCTGAACAGCAGCCGTTATCTGCACTGCACCAGTTATCTGAACAGCAGCCGTTATCTGCACTGCACCAGTTATCTGCACTGCACCAGTTATCTGAACAGCAGCCGTTATCTGCACAGCAGCCGTTATCTGCACTGCACCAGTTATCTGCACAGCAGCCGTTATCTGCACTGCAACAGTTATCTGAACAGCAGCCGTTATCTGCACCGCAGCCGTTATCTGCACTGCACCAGTTATCTGCACAGCAGCCGTTATCTGCACCGCAGCCGTTATCTGCACTGCACCAGTTATCTGCACAGCAGCCGTTATCAGCACCACAGCCGTTATCTGCACTGCAGCCGTTATCTGCACCGCAGCCGTTATCTGCACCGCAACCGTTATATGCACTGCACCAGTTATCTGCACAGCAGCCGTTATCTGCGCTGCATCAGTTATCTGCACAGCAGCCGTTATCTACGCTGCATCAGTTATCTGCACAGCAGCCGTTATATGCACCGCAGCCGTTATCTGCACTGCACCAGTTATCTGCACAGCAGCCGTTATCTGCGCTGCATCAGTTATCTGCACAGCAGCCGTTATCTGCACTGCACCAGTTATCTGCACTGTACCAGTTATCTGCACTGCAGCCGTTATCTGCACCGCAGCCGTTATCTGCACAGCAGCCGTTATCTGCATTAACAGCCGTTATCTGTACAGCAGCCGTTACCTTCACAGCACCAGTTATCTGCATTAACAGCCGTTATCTGCACAGCAGCCGTCATCTGTACTGCACCAATTATCTGCACTGCACCAGTTATCTGCACTGCACCAGTTATCTGCACAGCAGCCGTTATCTGCACTGTAGCCGTTATCTGCATTAACAGCCGTTATCTGCGCAGCAGCCGTCATCTGCACTGCACCAGTTATCTGCACAGCAGCCGTTATCTGCACTGCAGCCGTTATCTGTACCGCAGCCGCTATCTGCACTGCAGACGTTATCTGCACTGCACCAGTTATCTGCACTGCACCAGTTATCTGCACTGCACCAGTTATTTGCACTGCAGCCGTTATCTGCACTGCACCAGTTATCTGCACTGCA
>JAWQFJ010026837.1:65000-77500 GCA_034096865.1 Theodoxus fluviatilis | reverse complement strand
ATTAATAAAGTCTACTTTTCTTTATATATAGAAAAGAGCACTAATGATTACAGTTGATTCATATGCAGATTTATTACTCAGATTTTGTTCGCTGTTTTACACTTCTGGTCACCAGAGTACAGCAATGGACACGACGGGAATGATGTGTTTCGGTCGAGGATTGAACCCTGGGCGTTGCGGTGAAGGAGGGCCTGACGTGGACAACTCTCCTGTGCAGACCGCTACTCTACCACGGGAATCTCACACAGGTAGTTCCTGGAAAGGGTACAGCGTCCGTCATAGTATCCATCGAGTCGGTCAAAGGTGAGGCAATTTTTTGTCGGGTCAATCTCAGGGGACCCGGAATCCCAGGGACCCTGCACGGGACGTCCGTTCAGCCACAGCCATTCCCCTGCAACAGACAGGCAGCAATATAGACCTCGATAAAGAAATGTACACGTTGCACTCAACAAAGAAAAAGATGGCAGCCACAGCCATTTCCCTGCAACAGACAGGCAGCAATATAGACCTCGATAAAGACATGTACACACAACTGAAACTGTTTCAACATAAGTAGATGTACACCTTCAATCAACTGGCAATCGTATAATCCCCATATTCCAGAGCCATATAATAGTATAGGTTGTATTTGTGCATCCGGTACTCTAAAGAATACTTCTGGAGTTACATGTACAAGTCTTCTGAAAATCGTGACAATCCTAAATGCCGCAGCCCTTCCTCTTCTAACAAGATCAGACAGTGTTGAATTCGTGCTCAATTTCGTAGACAACACAATGCCAAAATATCTGTATTCAGATACAACTTCAAGTTTCTGGCCATCCAGATGCCATTCCTCACCCTTTGCCAAATGTCCACTCAAACGAAATGCCATGACCTTGGTTTTTTTATAATTCACTCTTAATCCTAACCTCTTAGTTGCTTTACTTAAATTGTCTATTTGGTTCTGCAAATCCGTAATAGTATCAGAAAGGAGAACAATGTCATCAGCAAAAAGGAGCAGACATATATCGGGACCATTCGCCATTGCCTGCACATGCTATCCATGTTCTACAACCTCATTAGTCAGTGACGTCATCAGGTAAGAAAAAAGTAATGGACTCATGTTGCAGCCCTCCTTCAATCCCATGTGAGCTTCAAAGAAATCTGATGTCATTCCGTCACATTTTACACAACATTTTACTGTTTTGTAAACAGACCTCAACATCCTCCCCATTTCCCCAAAAATCCCATTTTGTTCAAGAATAGCCCACAAGGCTTCCCGATTAACACTGACAAATGCTTTCTTGAAATCAACAAAAACAGCATAAAGCTTCCTGTGCTTCTGCACATATCGTTGCACAATGCTATGCATAACAAATGCATTATCTATAATTGAGTAATCTTTACGAAATGCCGCCTGTTCTTCACCTATTATCTCATTGTCATCTGCCCACATCTGCAAGCGCTTATTTAATATATGTATGAACACTTTACTAAGAGTACTTGATAAAGAAATCCCTCGATAATTAGCAGGATCATTCACTGGGCCCGACTTGTGTAGAGGGACGATAACTGTGTGTGTCCACTGCTCAGGGAAATCAGATTTTTCGAAAATACGATTAAACAATTACTGTAAGAATGGCAGAAGTATCCTTGATGCACACTTTAGCATTTCGGCCAGAATGTTGTTCCCCCCCCCCCCCCCCCGAAGCCTTCCCTGGTCTGAGACTATCTATAGCATCAACTATCTCTGAACAAGTTATCTCTGTATCAAGCAATTCATTGTTTCCGGCGGCGGTGAACCAACGAAAGCGGAGTAGCCTCCCGGCCGTTCGTGACATTCGTCGTAATTTGACTGTACTTCGTTACTCAGAGGAAATAGTTCTACAAACCTTCAACATAAGGGCAGAAGTAATGTGAGTTTTCGTGCATGTGAATGCATTTTCGTCAGTTACATAGTTTATACTTATAAGTGTGCTTCAGAGTGAACAGTGCTCACGCGGAGGGCAGCCATGAATGTTGACATAACTGTTTATCGGTTGCGTGTAGGACGCTTCTGTGCCTGTTTGAAACAGCGGAGCCCTCGTATTCGCGTGACTCGCTCCAACCCTACATCGAAATGGGATGCCTTCACTGACTTTTCCGCGCGGATGATCATTTGCGACGATAGCCCTCTGTGCTGCTGCGGGCTATGCACACTGCTGGCAGTTTGTTTTGTCATCAGACTGCGTCCGAGGTTTGCACGCTGCAATGATGGGGGGTCATGTCTACCCGTTGTCTGTGCCCTTCACGGTGGCTGCAAAGTCTACTGAGATGGCTTATGACTTCGACCGCATGCTCATCATGCTGCTCGGGTAGAATGTGGAGTTAAACCCAGGACCTGCTGAATTGGAAGACATTCAGAGACTCATGAAAGAACAGACGGAAGAGCTGAGACAATCTCTGTCAGAGGAACTATTGATGAAAACGACAGCACAACTAGACAGAATGAACGAAAACATCAGTATTGTAGGGGAGAAGTTGACGAAGCTTGAATCAGAAATGTCTGCAATCAACGCAAAATTGAGAATTCAACATGAAGAAATCGAAAGAAATGATATGAATGTTGACGACCATGAATTGCGCATGCAGGAATTGGAGGGCACGCTTGAACAGCAAGAAGCTTACAGTCGCCACGATAACGTGCTGCTTCACGGTGTGACGGAGGAGAACGAGGAACACGGGACGCACGAAGATTGCGTGGCAAAATTCGTCGACACAGTCAACGAAGTGCTCCCATTCACCCTCCAAGCGAGCGACGTTGCACGAGCACACTGCATAGGAAAGCGTTCCGCAGGGAAAACAAGGCCGCTTATTGCCCGCCTGCTGAGATCTACAGATCTACACACACAGAGAGAGAGAGAGAGAGAGAGAGAGAGAGAGAAACAGAGAGAGAGAGAGACAGACAGACAGAGATAGAGAGACAGACAGACAGACAGACAGACAGACAGAGAGAAAGAGAGAGACAGACAGAGAGATAGAGAGACAGACAGACAGAGAGAAAGAGAGAGACAGACAGAGAGAGAGAGAGAGAGAGAGAGAGAGAGAGAGAGAGAGAGAGAGAGAGAGATGGAAATAGTCACTATGAGAACTCATTCCGCCAACCTCTATACGGAAACCCCTATGGACCGCGTGCATTGTGGCCACCGTGTTCCTACCTTCCTTCTGCTCGTCTGATCCTCCGACGCGAATGCGTGCAATGGTCGTGCCGATGACTTTGACTAGGAAGTCAAACCTTTCCGTGCTGTCTCCAATAAACAGGTGTCCTCCTTCTGCAGCACACAGGTCTCTCGCCTGGCAACAGAGAAATGTGGATGATGGGTGCATGCATGCATGATTGAATGGAGGAAGGAATGGATGGATATATGAATGGATTAATGAAGGAATGGATGGATTATCGATGGGGGACTTGATGGGTGGTTAATTGATAGATGGATAGATCGATGGATATATGGATGAATGGATGAATGGAAGGATGGATGGATGGAAGGATGGATGGATGGATGGATGAGTGGAAATATCAATGAATGGATGGACGGATGGATGGATGGAAGGATGGATGGATGGAATGATGGATGGATGGATGGATGGAATGATGGATGGAATTATGGATAGAAGGATGGATGGATGGATCAAGGATGGATGGATGGATGGGTGGAAAGATGGATGGATGGATGGATGGAAGGATATATGGAAGGATGGATGGATGGAATGATGGGCGGATGGAAGGATGGGTGGATTAATGGATGGATGGAAGGATGGATGGATGGATGGAAGGATGGATGGACGGATGGATGGATGGAAGGACCGGACGGACGGACGGACAAGACGGACGGACGGACGGACGCATGGACGTATGGACGGATGGACGGATGGATGGATGGATGGATGCGTGGATGGATGGATGGATGCGTGGATGGATGGTTGCGTGGATGGATGGATGCGTGGATAGATGGATGCGTGGATGGATGGATGCGTGGATGGATGGATGCATGGACGCATGGCTGCTTGGACGCATGGACGGATGTATGGAGGGACGGAGGGACGGATGGATAGATGGATGGATGGATAGATAGATGGATAAATGGGTGGGTGGGTGGATGGACGGACGGACGGATGGATGGATTGACGGACGGACGGACAGGAGGACGGATGGATGGACAAACGAATAGAAAGTTGGATGGATGGATGGATGTATGATTGGATGAATGGATAGATGGATTGGTGGATGGGAACATGGATGATATATGGATAAAGGGATGGATGGGTGGATGGACGGACGGACGGACAGACGAATGGATGGCGGGCTATTTGGATGGAGGGAGCGATGAATGGAAAGATGGCTGGATAGACGGAAAGATTGATGGGTGGGTTTATGAATGGCTCAATGGATGGATTGATGGATGCTTGGAGGGATGGAGGGATGGAATGAGTTTCACGGCCTATCAGCCTTTGTAGGCTATTTAAAGCCATTGATCACAAAAAAATAATAGTTGCTTAATCTAATAGCAAGTCAAATCACGATTTCCCTAGTTATTTGCCTCTTACGAAGCGCGTAGGGGGACGCGGTGGGTCAATTCTTACCCCCAACCCACAGGGGGTCAATTCTTACCCCCAACCCACAGGGGGAGGCAACAGGGAAGGAGTATAGTAGGGGTTATGACGTGATGGGATGAAAATACATATATTGTACGCCACCCTCCACCACAAAGTCAGTCCGTTTTTCTCTTGAAAACTCTGACCTTTGCATGCGGTCGCTAAGTGGAAACATTTTACATTCCAACGATGTAAGCAGCTTGATAACAGGAGAAATAGTGACAAGGCTATGGGCTGCTGAAGTCTGGCATCACTCGGGGCTCTCTGGACGAGTGGCCGGAGCGCTTGACCCGCAGTCTCTTGCAGCTGGTGGGTACAGCGTTCGAAACTGCAGCGGACCCCAGAGTTGCATCCTTGAGCAAGGTGCTTTACTCACACTGCTTCTCCCCACCCAGGAGTAAAACGAGTACCTGTGAGGGCTGAGCTGGAAAATTGTGAAAGCTAACTTTGGCGCGTCCCTTCGCAGCCTGGTTACACGCACCCCACCCCCCCGCCCCCTCCACCAGTCACACCCCCCCCCCCCCCCCCGGAAGTTGGGATAGTGTTGGAATGACAAAAGAGTACCCTGATGACCAGGGGGTGAAAGTGTGCGGTTTGAGCATCCATCGAAGGTGGAAAGTTGCAATATAAAATGACCACCTTTGTCTTCACATTTAAGATAAATGGGTTTTAAAGATTTGGCAGTGCGGTGTTGTCAGCACTGTGGCTATTTAGAATGAGTATATCGGGGACTGTCAACCCTTCTGAGGCTCAAACCACCTTAAACTATCTCCATTTACATATTGGGCTGTATTGAGGTTCTGCCAACACTCATGAGGCTTGTTCAGGAGGCGCAGCGATTCAAAGCGCTGCTCAGCGCTGCATGTGATTCACTCCTGAACGGCAATTTTGGGGCGTGATTCACTTAGCAATGAGCAGCGCTGTGAATCTCCAATCCGACGTGCTTCAGATGATTTTGCATCACAATCAAAATGGCGTCTTCGATCCCGCACTGGCCGTCGATGCGTAAAATAACCATCAGAAACATCATTTTGGGACTGGAACGGGCTTTATTTGCCCCAAGCGCCCTGTATGCGCGAGTAATGGCAAGTAAAGATGACACAGTAGTGGACTTTATTCATGCAGAATACATTTAAACGTGCATAAACGATGTCTGTGGCAAAGAAAACACTCTCTTTGCGTCTATCAACGCAACATGAGGCGCAGAAGATTTACCTCCCCTTTAACAAGTGAAGCGCTGCACAAAATCTGAGGCGTTCAGGAGTGGCAAAGAGCGTTCAATTGCCAACATGAAGCGCTCATGCAGCGCGTTGTACTCCTGAACAAGCCTATGGTGTGGCCCTTGTCATGCCCCTAGTGGGCCAGATGCCTGGGCCCCGATTGGGTAGCCTCCATCATGTGAGTAGGCAAGGGCTAGGTTAAGATGGCGTTCGGGCCGTTTCTTGGAATAGAGTAAAACATCAGAATTGCAACAACTTCTCGGACTGCCTCAAAGTGGTCGTTATTCTGAGGTGGTCGTAATTCTGAAACTTGACTCTCTGGTCCAAGGATCTGGACATTGTGTTCGTTACGATGAAGAAAATGGATTTTACTTCATTTTCATCAGCAGCAACCAATATGAAATAGTTGCTTGCTCGACACTTCCCATACTTTCGGACTAGCTACATTTTCGCGTTTAAAACCTTTTATCAGTTTCATTGTTTGTATTTGTTGGGGCAGACGTTCAAATACCTGTAAAGTTTTGTTAAATACGTATCAGACAATAGCGTTGAGAAGAAGTTTGAAGCCCCCAAAAAGTGGCTAGTCCGCGCGCGAGATTTCCTGCAGTTTCGGAATAGCCACTTTTTCCACATTCATAGGGACATACTTATATATCCTTAAGTGTTTGCTGTGAACGATAGCTGGTTTGCTTTTAAATTCTCAGTCCCGAACAGCCGCGCCACGCTTTAGGAAACGTTGCGTTGCTTGGCGCGTGACGCTGCGAGCAAATCGTGCAGTTTTTGTAAGCTGCCATTAACTGAGCTTTCCGCTTGATAATGCGCTGCTCGTGTGCCTTGCCATTGGACCTTGTTCATGCGGCGGCCATGTTAGCTTCAAAGCGAGGCCTGCACAGCAGGTGGTTTCAGCTCCACTCGCATTCTGTGTCACAGAGACTACAAAACAGTATACACACAGTACATTTTTGGCAACGTATCATATATTCTGACGTTTCCTGGTCAAACAACTGCTGCTTTGTGAGCAATTTATTATTTGCAGATGGATGATATGAGTTTTCAACGGGAACGCATCGTGTCTCCTAATGCGTATCGTAAGAGGCGAATAACTAGAAAACTCGGGGCTTGATTTGCTTTCATAATAACCATCTATCACTTAGTATTCGTAATCAATGGACCTGCATAGTCTACAAAGGCCGAGAGGTCGTAGAAATTACATTCGTTCGTTCGTTCGTTTGCTCGTTCATTTATTCATTCATTCATTCATTCCTTCCTTCCTTCCTTCATTCATTCCTTCCTTCCTTCCTTCATTCATTCACTCATTCAACGGGAACAATGTGTGTCCAGTGAGTGTGAGGTAGACGTTACGATAAATTATATGCATTGATGAACGGATGTTTGCAAGTTTACGGATTTTTTAAAAGACATTGAAAATATGTACTTTCTATAAAACCATTTAAGCTTACATAAAATGTACAATTCAAACACTGTAGGTGTGCATCACTCGTTAGATTTCCCTATGACGATAGAACCACACCTTTGAAGTGTCGAACCACTGATTTGTGAATCACTCAATACGTGTAAGCTGTGTTGCTACATCCGGCTTACACGCCTTGAATTTTACACCGACATTGCGACGTATCTGTGTCCATAATTTTTTAAAATAACTTTGTCCTTTGGAATACAATGAAACTAAAACGGATCCTGAACATAGGCACGCAGCTGTGTCTAGTAAGTTATGGTTATGGTTATGGTTATGGTTATGGTTAGGGTTAGGGTTAGGGTTAGGGTTAGGGTTCGGGTTAGGGTTGGAGTTAGGGTTAGGATTAGGGTTCGGGTTCGGGTTAGGGTTCGGATTAGGGTTCGGGTTATGGGTTCGGGTTCGGGTTCGGGTTTGGGTTTGGGTTAGGGTTAGGGTTTAGGGTTCGGGTTAGGGTTTAGGGTTTGGGTTAGGGTTTAGGGTTCGGATAAGGGTTAGGGTTCGGGTTAGGGTTAGGGTTAGGGTTAGGGTTAGGATTAGGGTTATAATGTGTTTGCCTCGTTCTGAATTGCCAACCCGGCTGCCGTGAATAAGATCCGTGTTAAACAATTAGGCAAGTTGTCTCTGGCCGCGACCAGCACTGGCCTTGATATTCACTCTTCTGCTGTAATGACAGTTCCCGGCGCCTGCACGCTGCCATGTGCAACATAGCGTACAGTGCAATTACCTTAAATGGCTCTGTCCACAAATCGCAAGTTAATCCTAGCAACAGTGATACGTAAATCCAGTAACGGTCGGAACAGTATTAGAACAGGCGACATCGGCCTAAATTTGAAACACCGAGTTGCGCGTTTTGAGGAAAAATGAAGCTTTTCTTGTTTTAAACTTCCTTCGGTCAGGGCTCACACTGAATCTGCAGTGTAATCGCCATTGTTGTAACTGATTTCAGCCTTCTAACCAAGGAAATCTTTCATCCAGTGCAGCACCCACAAACTGTCAAATCCATTTCCTTGGCATGGTCATTGGTCGCAATTGTGACGCTATAGTTAGATTTAAACGGAAAAAATGGTCGCAAAAGTGAATTCCAAGATGGTTGTAATTTTGAAGGTTTTAGACATTGAAAAGATAGAAATTAATTCGGGACTGTCTAAAAGTGGTGGTCTAGATATAGGTCTGGTCGTAAGGTAAAGTTTCACTGAATTTGTTTTGGGCAAAAGGCTTGGCCAATATGTGAATATTTGCAATACGCCCACAATTCAAAGTGTGGTGACTGCATGATATATTCATTCAGCTGTGTGCGATTTCAAGATAAACAACGGCACTAAGGAACGACCATTTTTCTTAGGTCGTTGTTGCAGACTTCAGTAAGAAGTCGCATTAATAAACATTTCAGAATTGTCGCGAGGTGATGCAAGAAACGCCATAATGTTTTTTCTTCCTTCTATTCAGAAGTGATGTTTCTTAGGGTGGGATGAGGGGCTTGGAAATGTTGTTGTTGCACGTGGGATGGGTTAGTTCTTCCAGGGAGATTAGAATGCGCGTTGGATTTGAATATCTAACTTTGTTCCTATGCATCCCCGGTAACCTTTTCACTGCGTGAGTAAATCAAATCAGAAGGAAGAAATATGTTTTGGTGCCATTACGTCACCATGTCTATTTATATCGTCCAATGGAAATACGCGAGAAACGGTTTTTCATTATGCGACAGTTTTACACGCTAGTGCAGATCTGCCACAAAGTCACCATGAGACCTAGACAATCTGCACTAGAAAGATAGATCGATTTGGACCACGGTATGATGCCTACGCCGATCTATCACGCAGTTCTTGCAGTCCTTTTAACATTGTTTGTGGCGCTCTCTATGGAAACAGAGAGAAAAACCAGCAACAAATAACACACTTTCGTCTGCCCCCTCAGTGTGGATGATGGAGTGAGAATCTTACATGACTGAATTATCTCGTAATGATCGTGCGTCTCTTGACGAAAGATACTTTCTCCAGCACATCTTGAAAGCATGGTGCGTCAGCCACCTATAGCTAATGAGCGAGAAACGTAGGCAACGCCTAGCCCTCGAGATTCTCTCGAGATTCTACGCCTATCAAACATTCCCTTAACCTGCGAGTAAGTGGGTTTTTAGAAAATATTATTTCAGTAAGTTGGGAATTACACACGGTTAACCATGTCTCTCTACACGGCCCACCATGTCTCTCTACACGACACACCATGTCTCTCTACACGGCCCACCATGTCTCCCTACACGGCCCACCATACCGCTCTACACGACACACCATGTCTCTCTACACGGCCCACCATGTCTCTCTACACGGCCCATCATGTCTCTCTACATGACACACCATGTCTCACTACACGGCCCACCATGTCTCTCTACACGGCCCATCATGTCTCTCTACACGACACACCATGTCTCTCTACACGGCCCACCATGTCTCTCTACACGGCCCACTATGTCTCCCTACACGGCCCACCATGTCTCTCTACACGACACACCATGTCTCTCTACACGGCCCATTATGTCTCCCTACACGGCCCACCATGTCTCCCTACACGGCCCACCATGTCTCCCTACACGGCCCACCATGTCTCCCTACACGGCCCACCATGTCTCCCTACACGACACACCATGTCTCTCTACACGGCCCACCTTGTCTCCCTACACGACACACCATGTCTCCCTACACGGCCCACCATGTCTCCCTACACGACACACCATGTCTCTCTACACGACACACCATGTCTCTCTACACGGCCCACCATGTCTCTCTATACGACACACCATGTCTCTCTACACTGCCCACCATGTCTCTCTACACGACACACCATGTCTCTCTACACGGCCCACCATGTCTCTCTACACGGCCCACCATGTCTCCCTACACGGCCCATCATGTCTCTCTACACGGCCCACCATGTCTCTCTACACGGCCCACCATGTCTCCCTACACGGCATACCATGTCTCCCTACACGGCCCACCATGTCTCCCTACACGGCCCACCATGTCTCCCTACACGGCCCACCATGTCTCCCTACACGGCCCACCATGTCTCCCTACACGGCCCACCATGTCTTCCTACACGACACACCATGTCTCCCTACACGGCCCACCATGTCTCCCTACACGGCCCACCATGTCTCCCTACACGGCCCACCATGGCTCCCTACACGGCCCACCATGGCTCCCTACACGGCCCACCATGTCTCCCTACACGGCATACCATGTCTCCCTACACGGCCCACCATGTCTCTCTACACGGCCCACCATGTCTCCCTACACGACACACCATGTCTCTCTACACGGCCCACCATGTCTCCCTACACGGCCCACCATGTCTCCCTACACGGCCCACCATGTCTCTCTACACGGCCCACCATGTCTCTCTACACGACACACCATGTCTCTCTACACGGCCCACCATGTCTCTCTACACGGCCCACCATGTCTCCCTACACGGCCCACCATGTCTCCCTACACGACCCACCATGTCTCCTTACACGGCCCACCATGTCTCCCTACACGGCCCACCATGTCTCCCTACACGGCCCACTATGTCTCCCTACACGGCCCACCATGTCTCCCTACACGACACACCATGTCTCTCTACACGACACACCATGTCTCCCTACACGGCCCACCATGTCACCCTACACGGCCCACCATGTCTCCCTACACGGCCCACCATGTCTCCCTACACGGCCCACCATGTCTCCCTACACGGCATACCATGTCTCTCTACACGGCCCACCATGTCTCTCTACACGGCCCACCATGTCTCTCTACACGGCCCACCATGTCTCCCTACACGACCCACCATGTCTCCCTACACGGTCCACCATGTCTCCCTACACGGCCCATCATGTCTCCCTACACGGCCCACCATGTCTCTCTACACGGCCCACCATGTCTCCCTATACGGCCCATCATGTCTCCCTACACGACACACCATGTCTCTCTACACGGCCCACCATGTCGCCCTACACGGCCCATCATGTCTCCCTACACGGCCCACCATGTCTCTCTACACGGCCCACCATGTCTCCCTACACGGCCCATCATGTCTCCCTACACGGCCCACCATGTCTCTCTACACGGCCCACCATGTCTCCCTACACGACCCACCATGTCTCTCTACACGGCCCACCATGTCTCCCTACACGACACACCATGTCTCCCTACACGGTCCAACATGTCTCTCTACACGACACACCATGTCTCTCTACAAGGCCCACCATGTCTCCCTACACGGCCCACCATGTCTCTCTACACGGTCCACCATGTCTCTCTACACGGCCCAACATGTCTCCCTACACGGCCCACCATGTCTCTCTACACGGCCCACCATGTCTCTCTACACGGCCCACCATGTCTCTCTACACGACACACCATGTCTCTCTACACGGCCCATCATGTCTCCCTACACGGCCCACCATGTCTCCCTACACGGCCCACCGTGTCTCCCTACACGACCCACCATGTCTCTCTACACGGCCCACCATGTCTCCCTACACGACACACCATGTCTCCCTACACGGTCCAACATGTCTCTCTACACGACACACCATGTCTCTCTACAAGGCCCACCATGTCTCCCTACACGGCCCACCATGTCTCTCTACACGGCCCACCATGTCTCTCTACACGGCCCAACATGTCTCTCTACACGACACACCATGTCTCTCTACACGGCCCATCATGTCTCCCTACACGGCCCACCATGTCTCTCTACACGACTTGTTACAGGCGAATAAATGGGGAAATCTTGACTTTCTCCTACTTTAATCAACAGCGCGTTGTATAAGACGAGCGCCCCGGGTCGCTCTGACCTACTTTCCATTACACTCATGCTTAATACCGCAGAGCGCTCCGGGTCGCCCCCCACCTACTTTCCATTACACTCATGCTTAATACCGCAGAGCGCTCTGGGGCGCTCTGACCTACTTTCCATTACAATTATGCTTAATACCGCAGAGCGCTCTGGGGCGCTCTGACCTACTTTCCATTACACTCATGCTTAATACCGCAGAGCGCTCTGGGGCGCTCGGACCTACTTTCCATTACACTCATGCTTAATACCGCAGAGCGCTCTGGGTCGCTCTGACCTACTTTCCATTATCTCTCATGTTTATCTGAGTCTCACAGGAAAGGTGAGAATTTTCTGTGTGAGAGAAATAAGTT
>JAWQFJ010026837.1:52500-55000 GCA_034096865.1 Theodoxus fluviatilis | reverse complement strand
TGCCAAAGATTAACAGCGGACTCTCTGCGCTCTACGACGCCGGGCTCGACGCCATTGCCACAGGGCAAAGCCACTCGCTCCGTCTACAAGTGCCGTCAGCCTTCCACAAACGGGCCTTTATTATTTTTCACGAGAGAATACAATTGGTCAGACTCCGGTCGTGTTTTTTAATTTTTCTTTTCCTTGTAGCAATCTCATTCTCTGACACCGGCTCACCTCTTTGTCTTCCATTTATTAGAAGCGCTGTAAACGAGACAAAAATACGTCAAGATGTGCGTTCAGAGCTGTTCTACACGCAATGTTAGTCTACATATCATGGTCAAAGTCTTTGGTGCTATGTATATTTCCTAAATTATACGTTCTCAGCTTGCCACGACGAGCATATAAACACTGATTTTTTTGTCAGTTCATAAAGATAATATCTCATGAGATATCCAAAATAGACCACATGCAACTGCATCAGTGCGACCCAAGATGTAAATTCTACTTGTACACCGTACAACTATAGGACATTCTCATTAACGTACCCTGCAGGAGTTATCCTCGGCGCTCTCTGTCGAAAAACAACGCGTTAGGTAGAACCACCTAGTTCCGGTTGCATTCTCGTAGCGTCTCCACTGAATACTAGATCGCTCTAAGTAGATGTATGTGGGGGTGGAAAACATTACTGTGTCATGTAAAGCTCGAATGAGTAGCAGCAGATTACTGTTTATCCCTCCAGGTTTACTGGAGGTCCTACAGACTTTATTAGTCTGTCTGTGTGTGTGTGTGTCTGTGTGTCTGTCCCGTCTCCACGGCCTATATCTCAAAAACTACTGGACGGATTTCCTTGAGATTTTGCACACTGACTGGAAGTTAGGTCCCATTCAATATTATCAAATTTTCAGAATCGAGGTTTGAAAAGAAAGTGATTTTTTTTTACATTTTGGTGTTTTAATGAAAATGATTCAACAGACTCCATTTTGCAAACTCTGTGACGTTATCATTTGACGTCGAATAAAGTGACGTCATTTGCGAGGAGATTTTCGATCCTATATGCCAGAAGAATTTCGAAACACCTGGGGAGGAATGGCGAAATTCCAACATGTGCGACGTCATCAATAACGTGACGTCATTTGCGAGGACAGTTTATAGGAGAATTAATTTAGATAGATAGATATGTCCTCAGATGTCTTAGGCTGCGAGGCCTTTATCTGATCTTTTGATCAGTACTTATGGCTACTCTCACTCTCTCTCTGTCTCTCTCTCTCTCTGTCTCTCTGTCTCTCTGTCTCTCTGTCTCTCTCTCTCTCTCTCTCTCTCTCTCTCTCTCTCTCTCGATCTCTCTCTCTCGATCTCTCTCGATCTCTCTCCCACCCACCCTCTTACTCTCATTCTCTCTTCCCTTCCTCCCCTTTTCCCAGCTCCCCTCCCCCCTCTTTCTCTCCCTCCCTCTCTCTCTCTCTCTCTCTCTCTCTCTCTCTCTCTCTCTCTCTCTCTCTCTCTCTTTCCCACCCACCCTCTTACTCTCATTCTCTCTTCCCTTCCTCTCCTTTTCCCAGCTTCCCTCCCCCCCCCTCTCTCTCTCTCTCACTCTCTCTCTGTCTCTCTCTCTCTCTGTGTCTGCCTCTCTCTCTGTCTCTCTCTCTCTCTGTCTCTCTCTCTCTCTCTCTCTCTCTCTCTCTCTCTCTCTCCCACCCACCCTCTTACTCTCATTCTCTCTTCCCTTCCTCCCCTTTTCCCAGCTCCCCTCCCACCCTCTCTCTCTGTCTCTCTCTCTGTCTCTGTCTCTCTCTCTGTCTCTCTCTCTCTGTATCTCTCTTTCTCTCTCTCTCTCTCTCTCTCTCTCTCTCTCTTACCACATTTGAATATTTTGCCTCAAGGGCTGAATGTAAGTAAGAAAGGCAATACTGCCTAATTCACTACCCTTGTAAAATAAAGTTCGTTCGTTCGTTCTGTCTGTCCTGACTTAAGCGCAACAACTTGGTACTGGTAGTCTGTTGGCTTGGCCTAATGGCAGTGAATCGATAATAAACTTGGCAGAAATAGACCTTAAGTATCCTAAAATGTACAAGACCACTCAAATTTCATGAACTATCATCCATTTTTATACAATTTACAGTGCAAAATATGAAGCGAGGGAGTTTACAGAAAAGAACGTTATAATTCCTTTACAAACACGTAGTAACGTCAGTTGCCAAATGAATGGCTCAGATGGTAAAGCGCTGGACAATTGTAACGTTAGGTCATGCGTGAACGGATTCGAATCCGCGCTGAAACTTTTTTCGAACCCGACCTGTTTTTTGTGTTTTTGTGTGTGTTTCCCCCCCCCCCCCCTCTTTTCTCAAGAGATTGCGGGTTTGAACCCAATTTTTGTGTGTGCCAAAACCTGGAGGTTCAGCGCCAGCGGTTTTTATTTCTGGCTTGAATTGACAATTTCGTTTCCCTGGTCTGGCGAGGACCGAAAATTCATTATAATCGAGTGGATGAGTGATCAACTTGTACCGCACTCGGCGTAATG
>JAWQFJ010026837.1:45000-47500 GCA_034096865.1 Theodoxus fluviatilis | reverse complement strand
TTCTCTCTTTCTCACTCTCTCTCTCTTTGTTTGTCTCTCTCTGTCTCTCTCTGTCTCTGTCTCTCTCTCTGTCTCTGTCTCTGTCTCTGTCTCTCTCTGTCTCTGTCTCTGTCTCTCTCTGTCTCTGTCTCTGTCTCTGTCTCTGTCTCTGTCTCTGTCTCTCTCTCTCTCTCTCTCTCTCTCTTTCTCTTTCTCTCTCTGACCTTGCCGGGTTTTGGGGTAAATCACTCCACGATGGACCATGTTTTCACTTTTCACTGTGCTGCCACAAAACATAGTGGAGGAAGAGGGAAATGCTATGCTGCATTCATAGACAGCCCAAAAGCACTTGACACTGTAGAAAAGAATGCCTGTGGTATGTTTAGTCAAGCCTGGGCATGTCAACAACGTTTCTTTGATATGCTGAAAGCAGTTTATTCTGAGTTGTGCGCATGGGCACGAGGGAATGGTGTCGCGTCCGATCCAGTTGAGTGCCCAGTTGGAGTAAAGCAATTGAGTCGCCGACAATCTTTCTTTTTTAAATGACATATGTTGCGGACTATGTACGTAGACAAGAAAGACATGGTGTACAGTTATACCCAGAATGGTGGAAATATTTTTCTTAGCTTCGCAGACGACATAGTACTACTGTCAACAACACCAACGGGGTTGCTATGCCAACTTGATGACCTTTCGTATGCATCAGGAAAACAAGGCTTTGCTATCAACAGAGACAAAACAAAGCTAGTGGTTTTAAGAAGGGGAAGATTTCTCTCTCGAGGAGAACAATGGACAACTGGAGGTGCTGAGGTAGAGGCCGTCAATAGCTACAAGTACTTAGGATTTTTATTTACGACCAAACTATCCTATTCAGCTGCTTTAGAGTGCCAATCAATAAAAGCAAAACAGAATGGTACTTGAGGAATTGTTCGGGCCTTTGCCATGACTTGAGGTGAACAACTCCTCGAGTACCGTGTTTAAAACAACTTCCTTGCCAGTCCTTTACCACCACTTGGCCTGAAGAATGAGTTTTCCTCCGAAAGCTTGCCGATTCTTTCACCGTTCAACACCGGGCTCGACGCCATTGCCAAAGATTAACAGCGGACTCTCTGCGCTCTACGACGCCGGGCTCGACGCCATTGCCACAGGGCAAAGCCACGCGCTCCGTCTACAAGTGCCGTCAGCCCTTCCACAAACGGGCCTTTATTATTTTTCACGAGAGAATACAATTGGTCAGACTCCGGTCGTGTTTTTTATTTTTCTTTTCCTTGTAGCAATCTAAAAGCTTGTTCAGGAGTACTCAGCGCTGCATGAGCGCTTCATGTTGGCAATTGAGCGCTCTTTGCCACTCCTGAACGCCTAAGATGTAGTGCAGCGCTTCACTTGTTAAAGGGGAGGTAAATCTTCTGCGCCCTATGTTGGTTGATAGACGCAAAGAAAGTGTTTCCTTTGCCACATACATCGTTTATGCACGTTTACATGTATTCTGCATGAATAAAATTCACTACTGTGTCATCCTTACTTGCCATTACTTGCACATACAAAGCGCTTGAGGCAAATAAAGCCCGTTCCAGTCCCAAAATGATGTTTCTGATGGTTATTTTACGCGTCGACGGCCAGTGCGGGATCGAAGACGCCATTTTGAATCTGCTGCAAAATCATTCTGCATCATCTCGGATCGGTGATGCAGAGCGCTGCTCAGCGCTGAGTGAAGCACGCCCCAAATTGGCCGTTCAGGAGTGAATCACATGCAGCGCTGAGCAGCACTCTGAATCGCTGCGCCTCCTGAACAAGGCTTAATTCTCTAGAAAGGGAGATTACTCCAGATGCTTCGAGCAATGTATTTTGATGTTCAAAGCTGCGTAAGATCCAACAGTCGTTACAGTGACTCATTTGCATATACCCGAGGATTGAAACATGGGTGTAAAATGAGTGCAATACTGTTTTCTTTTTTAGTGAACTATGTTGCCAAGATTGTGATTAAACATGGGAAGCATGGCATACAGCTTATGCCTGACTCTACGGTCATATGAGCTCCGTCGAGATCGAGACACACTCGGGAAGACAGAGTGATCTTTTCCTACTTCTAGGGAAACAACGACGCGTCGCTTACAAAATCAGTGAAAGACACGATTTTTTTTGGAGCAGAAAGTTTTTTGTTTCAACAATGGTGACCTCCTGCTGTGTGAAGAACTGCCACAATCAGCATGACAGAGAGAATGATTGACGTTTTTTTGTTGTTGTACCGCGTGTTGCAACGCGAAAAGGCAAGGAAATGCTGGATTTCACAACTCAAAGGCGCCGTGAGTGGATCGCTCAACTGAACCTGAAGTCACTCACTTTTGACACTAAGGCAGATCGATATATTTGTTCGGATCACTTTGTAAATGGTGAGAATTTTTTGTTTTGCAGAAACTAACAACAGTGTTTTGTTATGTTACCTGATTTGACTTTTTGATACTACAAAACAGCAATATCAATTGCATCGATATTCAATGTTTGTTCAATCTGATTGGACCGG
>JAWQFJ010026837.1:25000-30000 GCA_034096865.1 Theodoxus fluviatilis | reverse complement strand
CTGGTTTGGTCTGATTGATGGAGCTCGTTACTGGTTTGGTCTGATTGATGGAACTCGTCTCAACTACATTAGGGTGCATCGTGCAGTGATGGCCACCCGACACGAATAATTATCTGCCTGCAGGAAATGTTTGCCTACGCCAGTGATACGTACTATATCTTCAAAAACATCATCAACACAATGAAACTGTTTACTGTGTGAGGAAACAATAACGCTGTCCTTTTCTCACACCAAATTCTAGTGTTTCGAGGGGAAGCACCCCTCGTGATAGCAGCTGTCGGCAGTAATTGACGAGTTGCCTCCCTTAGATTATGAATCGACGGCCTGAGTTGGCAAGAGAATGAAGGAATGAATCAACAAGTGAACGAACAAATCGATGAATTAATTAATGATGAATGAATGAAAGATGAATGAATGCATGAATGAATGATGAAGGATGGATGGATGCATGGATGCATGGATGCATGAATGATGGATGGATGGATGGATGGATGGATGGATGGATGGATGGATGGATGGATGGATGGATGGATGGATGGATGAATGATGGATGGATGGATGGATGGATGGATGGATGGATGAATGAATGGAGTTCTGCGCCCTATCAGCTTATGTAGGTTATGGAAGGCCATCGATCAAGTAACCACTAGAACAAGTCTGGGTTACTTGCCTTTAACGAATTGCGTAGGGAGACACGGGGGGTCTATTTTTACCCCCAGCCCATGGAGGGGTTCAGGCAAAGAGTCACCGAAAGCGCACACGCAGTGTCATACATCCTGTAGTGGGGTGTAGCAAGTGTTAGTGTCATATCCTAGACCGTATGGTATCCTAAACCGTAGAGCGTGACCTACTTGCATATTATTATCACGACGTGTTCAACCTCCAAATCTTGTGATTGGACAATGCCCCGCAGAGATGACTTTCCCCCGCCTACTCTTGTTATCTTAACTGTGATTAGCCGGTTGTAACGGTGAGCGTTTTAGGAAACCTCGGACACACAGATTTTTGTCTTTGCTTCGTGTGATTACACAAACATCTCTAGAGGAAAGTACCATTTGATCGGGTAATAAGGTGAAAGAAAACGATGAAACCCTATAACCCTGTGCGTGTGTGTGTGTTTGTATATATATATATATATATATATATATATATATATATATATATATGTGTGTGTGTGTGTG
This sequence comes from Theodoxus fluviatilis, assembly GCA_034096865.1. NCBI lineage: Eukaryota > Metazoa > Mollusca > Gastropoda > Cycloneritida > Neritidae > Theodoxus > Theodoxus fluviatilis. The sequence continues at coordinate 28,819 of JAWQFJ010026837.1, read as the reverse complement.
TGTGTGTGTGTGTGTGTGTGTGCACGCCCGTGTGTGACTGTTTGTGTGTGTGTGTGCCCGCGCGCGTGTGTGTGAGTGTGTGTGTGTGTGTGTGTGGTTGTGTGCACGCGCGCCTGTGTGTGTGGTTGTGTGTGTGTGTGTGTTTTTGTGCGTGCGTGTGTGTGTGTGTGTGTGTGTGTGTGTGTCGGTGTTCGTGTGTGTTTGTGTGTGCGCGTGTGTCTGGGTCTGAGTGTGTGTGTGTGTGTGTGTGTTTGTGTGTGTGTGTTTGTTTGTGTGTGTGTCTGTGTTGTGCGTGCGTGTGTGTGTGTGTGTGTGTGAGTTTGTGTGTGTATTTGTGTGTGTATGTGTATGTTTGTGTATGCGTTTGTGTGTGTGTGTCTGTGTGTGTGTGTTTGTGTGTATTTTTGTGTGTGTGTTTTGTGTGCGTGTGTGTGTGTATGTGTGTGTTTATGTGTGTGTGTTTGTGTCTCTCTTTGTGGGTTTGTGTGTGTGTATTTGTGTGCGGGTGTTTGTGTGTGTCTGTGTGTGCGTGTGTGTCATGTTAATAATATGCAAGTAGGTCACGCTCTACGTTTTAGAATACTCTACGGTCTAGGAGTTGACAAGAGCCGTTTAGCATCTGTCGTTCACAGTAATGAGAAATATTTTGCTATCCTTCTTGGTTACACAATCATCGATTGCACGATCTTAGTAGCAGACTGCTTTCTTGCAGTATTCTTGTCATGCGTTCATTCACCCCTGCAAAGTTCCTCTGTTGTAATTAGATTTCGTTGTAAACGGAATTTGTTTTTAAAATACCAAAGAATGCCGACAATCCGTCTCAGCATGTGAGGCACCCTTGATTTTTGATTCAAGACGTATCGGGGGGGGGGGGGGTATGGGGTGGGTGGGGAGGGGGTGATGGAAGTAAGGGGGGTGAAGGGGGTGAGGGGGTGGGAGGGGATGGGAGGGGGGGAAGTCCCAGGAGAAATGACGCCGGCTGAATTGGTGGGATTAGTGTATGGCTGCCCCAAGAGGCTACCTGTTTACACGTGAAGAGTTAGTGTCGAAATGGCGGAATGAGCCACGACCTAATTAGAAGGAGAATACGCATGTTTAATTAAAGGTTCTTTCGTTTGTTAATTAGCCTAATTGGCTCAGAGCATCTGGAGTTCTGATTGGCACCTGTTTTAGTAGGGGTGTGGAAGTTATAGAAACCCCTGATTGGCCTGAGGTTCTGTCTCAGCCATTGAGGACGGAGTGGGGGGGGGGGGGGTGGTGGGGGGGGGGGGGCGGCCGAGGAAATAAAAGGGGGAAACATGCTGAAATCGGCAGAGTTCGAGGGAGAGAAGAAGTTCGGAAAAGTCGAGAGTCTGGAGGCGGACGGGGGTGGGGTGGGGGGTGGACACCACTGGGCTGCCCATTGCTCAGTGGTGGACACTTGTGCCACGTATGTGTACGCTGCCATGTACATGTACAGAGGTAAAAGGGGGAAAGCTTCCAAAGACGGGCTACACGAGTGGACTCGTCCGAGGAGAGGGGTGTGAGAAAGACAGTCAAGCTGGCGGGAAACACAAACTGGCGGGACACAACACTTGACTGGCTGCGTTTTTAGGAAGTTTTTTTTTTCTTCCGATGCGTCAGATTCTTTTGTCATTGTATGCATGAATCAGTGCAAATTTACCGAGAATTAACCAACCAAGATCGCTTGTGAGTCAGATTGCTAGCTTGTATGGTCCGCCATCTTGGCCGTCTTTCCACACCCCTCTCCTCGGACGAGTCCACTAGTGTGGCCCGTTTAAGGAAGATTTTCATTATAAAGAAGTTCACAAAAATCAGCCGTCCCGACTTGGCGCTCTCCATGTAAGTCCCACCAACGCTACACCTCCTCTTTTGCCCCCCGCTCGGCAATAACCACACTCTACCACTACACCTCCTCTTTTGCCCCCCGCTCGGCAATAACCACACTCTACCACTACACCTCCTCTTTTGCCCCCCGCTCGGCAATAACCACACTCTACCACTTACACCTCCTCTTTTGCCCTCCTCGCTCGCAATAACCACACTCTACACTACACCTCCTCGTTTGCCCCCGCGCTCGCACTACACCACACTCTAACCAACTACAAACACCTCCTCTTTTGCCCCCCGCTCGGCATAACCCCACTCTACCACTAACAAACCTCCTCTTTTGCCCCCCGCACGGCAATAAACCACAAAATACCCTCTTACGCCTCCTCTTTTTGGCCCCACCTCCGGCATAACACACTCTACCACTACACCTGCTCTCTTTTTGCCCCCCGCTCGGCAATAACCACACTCTACCACTACACCTCCTCTTTTGCCCCCCGCTCGGCAATAACCACACTCTACCACTACACCTCCTCTTTTGCCCCCCGCTCGGCAATAACCACACTCTACCACTACACCTCCTCTTTTGCCCCCCGCTCGGCAATAACCACACTCTACCACTACACCTCCTCTTTTGCCCCCCGCTCGGCAATAACCACACTCTACCACTACACCTCCTCTTTTGCCCCCCGCTCGGCAATAACCACACTCTACCACTACACCTCCTCTTTTGCCCCCCGCTCGGCAATAACCACACTCTACCACTACACCTCCTCTTTTGCCCCCCGCTCGGCAATAACCACACTCTACCACTACACCTCCTCTTTTGCCCCCCGCTCGGCAATAACCACACTCTACCACTACACCTCCTCTTTTGCCCCCCGCTCGGCAATAACCACACTCTACCACTACACCTCCTCTTTTGCCCCCCGCTCGGCAATAACCACACTCTACCACTACACCTCCTCTTTTGCCCCCCGCTCGGCAATAACCACACTCTACCACTACACCTCCTCTTTTGCCCCCCGCTCGGCAATAACCACACTCTACCACTACACCTCCTCTTTTGCCCCCCGCTCGGCAATAACCACACTCTACCACTACACCTCCTCTTTTGCCCCCCGCTCGGCAATAACCACACTCTACCACTACACCTCCTCTTTTGCCCCCCGCTCGGCAATAACCACACTCTACCACTACACCTCCTCTTTTGCCCCCCGCTCGGCAATAACCACACTCTACCACTACACCTCCTCTTTTGCCCCCCGCTCGGCAATAACCACACTCTACCACTACACCTCCTCTTTTGCCCCCCGCTCGGCAATAACCACACTCTACCACTACACCTCCTCTTTTGCCCCCCGCTCGGCAATAACCACACTCTACCACTACACCTCCTCTTTTGCCCCCCGCTCGGCAATAACCACACTCTACCACTACACCTCCTCTTTTGCCCCCCGCTCGGCAATAACCACACTCTACCACTACACCTCCTCTTTTGCCCCCCGCTCGGCAATAACCACACTCTACCACTACACCTCCTCTTTTGCCCCCCGCTCGGCAATAACCACACTCTACCACTACACCTCCTCTTTTGCCCCCCGCTCGGCAATAACCACACTCTACCACTACACCTCCTCTTTTGCCCCCCGCTCGGCAATAACCACACTCTACCACTACACCTCCTCTTTTGCCCCCCGCTCGGCAATAACCACACTCTACCACTACACCTCCTCTTTTGCCCCCCGCTCGGCAATAACCACACTCTACCACTACACCTCCTCTTTTGCCCCCCGCTCGGCAATAACCACACTCTACCACTACACCTCCTCTTTTGCCCCCCGCTCGGCAATAACCACACTCTACCACTACACCTCCTCTTTTGCCCCCCGCTCGGCAATAACCACACTCTACCACTACACCTCCTCTTTTGCCCCCCGCTCGGCAATAACCACACTCTACCACTACACCTCCTCTTTTGCCCCCGCT
>JAWQFJ010026837.1:17500-22500 GCA_034096865.1 Theodoxus fluviatilis | reverse complement strand
ACGTGATGTGTACCTTGCCATTTAATTATACAGCACTTGGGCTACGATGATAAAAGATGTACTGACAAAATGTAATAATGTTAATGTTTGGTTGAACCAGTGTGCCAAAAATGAACGTGTACTTGTCAGGGGACTGAGGAGCAATACATTTGAGGATTTGTTTTATCTCGATGGAAGAATAATTTGAGTAGCAGTAATAGATAGTCCTTTTACGGAGAAATAAAGAGTGAATGGGCTGTGGAATACTATTCATACAGTATAGACAAAAAGTATTTAGAGATGTATTTATTCGGTTTCGGATGGGGATAATCGACTTATATATACACATAAGCAAAGATATGCAACTTGTATAGGCGAGATACTTTGTCCATTTTTTAGAGAAGGGGACGAGGGTGACTTTCACTTCTTGTTGGAATGTCCAGCGTCACAGGATCTGCGAGAACGTTATCTGCCGTCGCATCTACGAAGTCCTTCATCCAATGAGAATATTGTTAAAATACTTTTGAGTAATGACTCCGAGAGTGTAATTAGAGCCGCATATAGATATGTATACACAGCTTTCCAACGTAGATCTTGGGCTGAAAGCTCTCCGGAAAACAATGTATTTTATCTTGACGCATAGATAAATGTATTTCTTTGTTTCTCTTCAGTCACGGATATTCCACCAGCTGCTTTTTATGTTTTTGGAAAATGTATTTGAAATATGCCGGAGACCTCTTTAATAAACCATTCGTTTGGTCGTGTTCTCTCTCTCTCTCTCTCTCTCTCTCTCTCTTCTTTCTCTCTCTCTCTCTCTCTCTCTCTCTCTCTCTCTCTCTGTTATGCTTTTCGCTCCGCAATGATTCCTCCTAGACTGGTGTAAATCATACATACAAACAAACAAAGAAATAAACGACAATGAAATGTGTTCGACATTACTGAAATCTTGTGAAGACGATTTAGATGCTGAAGGAGACAGCAGTGCATTTTTCCCGCAGATGTTTCAAACTTTTACATTTTAATTTTGACGACATAATTCAAGTTTTGTGGGAACCACACTGCAATGCTGACCTTTTGCACAAAAGAAGACAGCATAATTACGTCACGTGTACACAAAACCTTTTATTTCAACAAAAGTTTAATCATCTTGATGGTGGCCATTCGGAACCGATGAGGGCGGGAAGGTATTATCTCTCAGCTCTGTTGGTTTGTCCCGGCGTGGCTCAGCCACTGAATTCTATGGAATGGTTTCACTCATTCAAATGAAGTTAACTCTCCGGTGGAGAAATGCACTTTGCATGATGCGTTTTTAATTTAAGCGTCCATGGCTATGTTGGTGTTACGACCGTCTCCTTCGCAACGTCAATGTAGATACAAAGGCTTTCTTGGCTTGCGCGGGGAAAGCCAATATTCAAGTCCTGTAGTTGTGTTCTAAAAGCCATCATTCGTGTAATTGGTCGATTGACAGTGATCGGACAAGTCTACAGTAATATCATAAAAGTTCTTCACTCTCGGCGCACAAAAACCCGTAGATTACTTTTCACATGCATCTCCCTGCCTTCTCCTCGCGCTCTCACACATAACGCACGCATGCGCGCATGCACACGCAGGCTTATACAATGTACATATATGCCTCTTTCATGTTCTTCGGAACCTTCCCGCAACAACCGGATATTACTAGCTTGTTTTCAAGCAGGGCAAAGCTGCGTCACGTGACGAATCAAACGCGAGACCTCTCTGACTACGTCACGTAACTAAGCAACGGTCTTGTCGAGGAGACTGGGGTTAGAGCCAGAAGCCACCATGATGTTCCAGCACATTCCAGCATTTTACAACATTGGCAGTGGTTTGCTCCTTTCTTTTGTTTATTTTGAAAACCATAAACAATCTGAAAGAAATAAACATGTCTAAAGTGAACAATGTGTTGTATTTCAGAATCGCTCCAATGAGGGCTGTCGTTTTCTTTATGCAATATGTGTGTGTGACCAGGGCTGCGTTTGTTTGGCCCAAAATCTCGAGAGAATCGCGATGGCTAGGCGTTTCCTGCGTTCCTCGCTCATACGGACGCACTCGCCGTGAAGGCGGGAGGCCGAGGGAAGTCCGGAGCTCTCTTGATGCTTCCCGCTGCAGTGACCCGGATGAGCCAAAATGGCGGAGACAGTGCGAGTTGGGCTGGTGTTCGGAGAGAACAGTGCCTGTAATGTGTTTCTCAGGGTCCGAGAATGGAAAAGTGTACGTACACGGAAGTATTTGCTGTTCGAGCATTCATGTGTACATTTTGAGGAGTATGTGTATTGGTTATTTCTGGACATACACTGTCGAAAAGGTTTTTTATTGCCTGCAAACACGCAACACCGTACACGTACGCTCTATGCATTATGTCCCTTGAATTGATCGAAATGAATCGAGCATAACCCGGGTTGCTTTTTTTTCGTTGAAAAAATTCCCGTGCCATTCGATATGACACCATGGTGTGTTCTATCAAGTGAAAAACTGATGTGATATCTGTATCGTCCGTTATTTCGTCTATCGTCAACTTCTTCACCGATTCTGGCTCCAGGACGCAGCCATGTTCTTCAGCCTTGCAAGTTGATGATTTGACGTTTTTCTAGCTGTAGGAGCGTCTCGCTTGCCCTCGACTAGCCATTCAGGGAGAATCTCGAGATTTTGGGCCTAATAAACGCGCCCCAGCTTTCAGCTCTCTCGCGGAGAGGTGCGTTGCATGAAGCCTTCACGCTCTGAAACGAGAGGAAACCCAACTCCAGGTTTGGTTATCAATCAAGCGAGGGCATGTGTGCGGGTGAAGTATAGATGGATAGTGTTTTACGGCCTATCAGCCATTGTAGGCTATGTAAGGCCATTAAGCACGAAAATCACTAGAACATTTTAGAGCAAACGCCAATCAAGTCACGGTGTCCCTAGTTATTCGCCTCTTACGAATCGCGTACCGAGACGCAAAGGATCTATTCTGACACACAACCCACAGGGGGTCTATTCTGACACACAACCCACAGGGGGTCTATTCTGACACACAACCCACAGGGGGTCTATTCTGACCCACAACCCACAGGGGGTCTATTCTGACCTACAACCCACAGGGGGGCGGATGAAGAACGGCGACATTCACCATTAGCAAGCAGGGGCGGATCTGGGGGGGGGGGGGTGCAATGGGTGCAATTGCCCCCCCCCCCCCAGCGGGACAAAAAAAAAAAAAAAAAGATATGTTGATAATGTAGTAATGTAAATGTAATTGCACCACCTCCCCCCCCCCCACCCCCAAGCAAAAAGACAAAAAAATGAGAGAGAGACTCAGGGAAAGAGATGTTTATAAATATTGGAATGTAAATATAATTGCACCCCCCCCCCCCTCCTCGGCTTAAAAAAAAGAAGAGTGAAGCTGATAAATATAGTAATGTAAATGTAATTGCACCCCCCCCCCTCCCTCGGCAGAACAAAAAAGAGAAAGAGATGCTGATAAATATAGTAATGTAAATGTAATTCCACCCCCAGCCAAAAAACTAACTAAATAAATTAAAGAAATAAAATACATAAACAATGATAATACATAAATAAAAAAATGGAAAGAGAAATATGTTGATAAATATAGTGATGTAATTGCACCCCCCCCCCAGCCAAAATAAAAAGGGGTGGGTGGGTGCAGAGAGAGAGAGATGCTGATAAATATAGGAATGCACTAGTAAAATTAAATGTAACTGCACCACCCTCCCATATAAAGATTATTAAATTCGAGGTATGATCTTGTTGTAAAGACTTTTTCCTCATGTTGTTTTTGTGAATTGTGATTCTTTATTATTAACATCGAACTTATTTAGCACTGTACATTTTCGAGCATGTGCTTCCCAAGAGAGAGACAGTTGGTCCTATCTCCATCCCCCCCCCCCCCCCCCCCCACATCAGTGGCAAAATGTATCGCCTGAAAATAGCACTTTACACGCTCAGATTGCACCAGATTGCACCATTTTGCTTCTTTTTTATAAAAAAAATTTCGGGGGGGCATGCCCCCGGACCCCCCTAGCATGCTCGGCGCTTCGCGCCGTCGGTTCGGCGCTTCGCGCCGTCGGTTCGGCGCATTGCGCCGTCGGTTCGGCGCTTCGCGCCTTCGCTGATAAGATACAAAACCAAAAAAATATAACTTTGCACCCCCCCCCTTTCAAAACCCAGATCCGCCCCTGGCAAGGGAAATCTAAAAATAAAGCGGAGGGTGAAACTCTACTAATTGTAAGTTGCCACATTGCCTAAAGACTGCTTTGATTTGAAAAAGAACACATTAAACATGAACTCGCACTTTTTTCTATCGTTTTGCAAAGTTTCGTGGATATCTATCAGGCACAGCTTGAAAAATTGTACTTCGAAGTTGTCAAGTCGCCCCATAGTTTACTACGGGATCGACTCAGCTTGTTTGTGAGCGCATTCGTGCAGTTCTTAATCCCACTTTGATTAAAACAGTGAAAGTGTTACTCAGAAACGTGTATTCAGTCTACTTTTTAATAAAAGTTTGGTGGATGTCTATCAGGTGCGGCATGAGCAATTTTACTGAGAGGTTGACAAATAATAGCGAATGGCTTGCAATATGCTTACCGGCGGGCGTTTTGTCCGCCACGCTCAAAGCGATGACGTCAGGTAAAACTACTCCACAATAACTAGAGTGCGCATCGAGGCAAGGGAGCATTGCTGGAGCCAGGAACCTGCAAGAATCTTGCAAGAAACGCAAGGCGAGGGCGTTTCTTACACGTCTCGCTCACAAGGAGGCACTCGCTCACAAGGAGGGTGGCCGAGGCAGCTTTGGAGGCATTTAGCCAAGCCTAGCCGCGGAGGCCCGGATGAACCAAAATGGCGGAAACCACGCCAATTGGGTTGCTGTTCGTAGACAGAAGTGCCTGTAATGTGATTCTCACTGTCCAAAAATGGAAAAGTGTACGTACACGGAAGTATTTGTTGTTCGAGTGTTCATTTGTATATTTTGAGGAGTTATGTACATGTATTTAGGTGATTTCTGGACA